>JAJOOE010012679.1:0-19418 GCA_036250405.1 Solanum raphanifolium | reverse complement strand
GCTCATTATCAATAACCATGTTATGTACTATATCTGCAATATGTGTTGTGTAGGTACAGTTTGGGCATATGCCAAGTGTTCAATATGTAATAGACTTAGTTTAGTTAGCTGTATGAAATGCTTGAACAAGTTTAGGTGTTTGTCGAAGATTCGGCCTAATGTAAAGGAACCGAAAGAGGATGTTAACTACTTAGTACTTGACTATGCAATTGTACTATTGTGAATAGGTTAACATGTATGGTATGTTTGGTATCAAATGGTGATGTCAAGAACCATCAATGAGATTCTATTATAATGGAAGCTCCAAAAGAAGAGATGGAGAACAGGAACAAGGGAAATAGCTCTGTCAAAGCTCGTGTGGCAGCATGGAATGAAAGAAACAGAAGATGTCTAAGGGATTAGGCAATTCCCTTGCGAAGATTAGTGAAAATTTTGTTGTGTAATGCAATTCCCACGTTAGCATCGACAAAAGAGTACTTGTAGCAACATGTTTTAGTGTAAATTCTCTATGTTGTAACTACTTGTAAGTTGGACTCCTCCATCATATCTATAATCTATAATCTATATTAAATCATAAGACATAACAACTGAAAATGATAAGTACAAACTGTTACAGAAGGTAGAAACAGAATGAGAGATACCCCATCATGTTTTATCTGCCTACATGGCAAAACCATTTAAAGCTAGTTGTCATTTTCACTTCCCTTAAGTCAATAAGAAGATCCACAACAATAAAAAAAAAGATAGATGTGTAGAACGTACTCTGTCACTGGACCTGTCCAGTCAGGAATCTCAGCTTGATACTTTTTGCTAATTCGAACACGAGTTCTATAACCGGTGTCCTTCAACATGAGAGCTGTAGGTCCTGATACACCTTCAGATGGAGAATTGCTAGAACTCTCATTACAAGATGATTTCTTGAGCAATTTCTGCTTCTTTATCAAACAAGTTTGGCAAAACCACTCATCCTCAGGTGCTATCTTTATATGGGGTTTGCAGCACGATAAATGATATGAATCATCACAATTATCACATATTAGCATCTTCACTGTAGATTCTGAACAATCACAGGCTTTGCATGAGATTAAACAGCAGTTGTCAGAACTGGTATAAAAGTCTTCTGTGGATGCTTGGAGCTTTGTAACCACAACTTTTTCAAGCAACCCATAACCTCTAAGAATTGCTGCGCATATATCCTTTTCTGGCATATTATCACCCAATCTTTCAGGAAATAAAGCACCAGATGAGGAGCACTCACCAGCATCATCCACAACCGTCTTCAACGAAGAAGACCCAAAGTCCAAATTACACTTTGATGACGAATGGCTATCATTTATGCAAACATTTGAAGTCCTTTGCATATCACTTCTTGATGCTGCTTCAGAGCACTGCTCTTCCCCTTCAGGCCTACCATCACAAGAATTTGATTTAGATAGAAGGTTTCCTCTGTTACACTCAGCAGGCAGAAGAACAGGAGTTGCAGTAGCTAATTTCTCAGCAGCAACTATGCCCTCCTTCAAAGTTCCTGAATGGACTTCAGAACAGAGCTCAGAAGGACATCCATTGCTAGGCCTAACTTCAGCTGATGGTTCAATGAAGGAAGTAGGAAGAGGGTTCCTTTTGAACTTTTTCCTACGATATACTATGGGCTTTGAACTTCCAGACATGGCACTCAAAGTTGAAGGTCGTGGACCATCTAGACTGTTTAAGGAACAAGGATCACCATCCTTTGAATCAGATTCTATACAGACAACAAGAGGACATTTATCTTTTTCTGGACTCATTTCTGACAATTCAGCACCAGAACCCTGGTCGCATGAAGCTCGTTTCGTGATCTCAGATGAGAAAGAGGTTGCAAAAGAAGTTTTTTTGCAACCAGAAAGATAATTTTGTATCAGCATATCAATTGAGCCACACACTAATATGAAAGAATTATCTTTCTCTTGCTTATGAGTACATCCACCAAAATGATATGCTCCTATACAGCCAATCAAATTAAGTATCAGAGCTTTTTTGTTGTTGTTGTTGTTCTCCCTGATCATAAAGAAGAAACTTGCAATGAGATGACGAACAAAACATCAATCAATATAAAGTGGAATGCTACTGCTCAGACTACAGGATATTGGATGAATGCAGCCCTAAAAAGGAAAGATAAGTAGGATTTCTCAAAAATCATGTAAGAACACATAATAATAGACATGCATAAGAAGGAAATCATAACTGATAAAGCCCTGTGTGTGGGAAAAAAAAGAACACGTGCCCCTCAAAATGGACAATGAAGGTACATGAAAATATGTAAATCAATCACTCTGTATGTTTCATTTTATGTGGTGATGTTTGACTAGGCACGAAGTTTAGGAAAGAAGGGAAGACTTCTGTTAGGGATTAAAAGTACCCTTAGAACTTATGGCCCTAATCGTACCATGTGGGCATGAGACTATAAGAGCATCTCATTATGGGATTTTTAAATTTAAGGAGTTCCCATATATAGAAAGGTCCTATTCTTTTGGACCGGACTAAAAAAGAAAGAATGCTACATAAAATGAAACAGTGGGAATGGTATCTATTACATTTGTTTTAGTAGATAACTTGTCATACTTGTACTTTTTCTTTTCACTTAGTATAGGTGTCGATACTAATTTTGTGGCTGTTTCCAATTTTCATTACATAAAAGCTTTTGGTCACACACATAGTGCTCCTTCAATAGCAGTCATTTGGTTCAGGGACGGGATCCATTAAGACTACAGGCCTTCAAAGTGTGTAAACATATTGCTTGTGGGAAACTAGGTCCCATATATTCGCAACCTGGTTTACACGATTACAAGCGAGATGTCCCGTCGCAATACCATTCAGTTGTCTGGTTCATGACAAGTGACAACAAGTTTATAGGCTATCAAAAGTTGTCATGTCCTCGTTTTCCTAATGGAACATTAAATCTATCAGGCATATATGAAAGAGCTATCTCCCATTGGGTCTGGCATGGAGTATGTATCAGGTACAGGTACATTAAAACTTTTAGGAAGTTTTCAGTGTGATTTGAAGGATCCACACAAATTACTCATACCCATGTATATCCTTAAGACATGTATACAAAAAGGGCAAATGATGGTTTCATTTAACATGGTGAGAGCTTTAGCAATTCCCTTTCAAGTTTCAATTCAATCAAATAATCCACCATTGTGTTTTCCAACAAAGAACCCACACTGATCTCTATAGTTATAGGTCCAAATAAGTTTAGGTTGACATACCACAGCAGTCAATGTGGTTTTTGGGTTATAGATTGCCCACCAAAGGGAACAACTAGCAACTAGACAGATATCTAACAAACTATCACAAATCAAAACAAAATCAAGAAACAAAGAGCCATCAGAAATCACATGAATCAAGAAACCAAGGTAAACATCTACCAACAAAAAAAATCAAACAAAACCCTATTAACCTACACAAAAATTGATAATAGAGAGTCACCCACAAATTCTGATTCACCTATAGCAGTATTTCTATAACATTAACAGACATTCACAAAGCAAATTATATCAAACACCATTGCATAACCAGAATAATCAACAATGGACTCTAGATGCTTTGAATCTAACTATTTACAATGCAAAAAAACATCAAAATTTCAAAAGGGTACTGCATATGAGAAAAGGGAAAGGGGAATTTGAAACAAAAAAAAGTTAAATACAATTCAAGAATGGACCTTTGGTTGAAAGTGAAAGTGAAAAACCGCAGGAGAAACCAAGTGCGGCACTGGCGGAGATGGAGGAAGTGGCACAGAGGGCCTCGACCAAAGGAAGTCTTGGAATAACTATAATACTACAATCTTATAGTGTCCTATTTATTACCAAAGGGCAACTATGTCATTTATGATAGCTTTTCCGATGAGAGTGTAATCGACTTTTTTTTTTACAAGATTTGATATTCCGATCTAAAAAGATTGGGAAATCCAAATTTGATAATTTATTGTTAAAGAACATAGTCAGTATACACGTATTCTGTAACATTCAGTTAAGTCGTTAATACTTTAAAACTGGCGCGAATAATATCAGGAAATTTCATTGCAATCTCATAATGATTCCGTGAATCAACTCATTATTCACTATAACGATCTGGCTTTGTCGGGAGGAGAGTGTTCGTTGTTAACACTAACCTTTTAAAAAAAAACCATTTCATATTAACGGTTAATTAATATCTTAGTTGATATTTCAGATATTTATGCTTAACGGTTTATACCGTTATCGAGATTTGGTTCAATTATAATTTCTCACTACCAAATTTTAACATAATCAATTTACTAGTTTGATTTGTGTACCTCTTCTATTGAATCTCTTTATGCTCTTGTTATTTAGACGTGTGTGTTTTCTATTCTTGTCATTGAAATTTTCATTCTCTTTCCCCTTTCATGTTCTTCTTTTTTAGTCATGTTTTACGAGTACTTTATAGATATCTATTTTATCTATGCATCTAGATTGTTTTTACTACTCAATACATATTTTGAACGACTTTTTAAAGAGAAAGTGACATATCATAATAGTTCAATGCTATAAAGTTTCATCTATTTAATTATATTATTTTAATTTTGAACATTATAGTAATCTTTTTCTAAGATCATTTTAACCTTTACAAACTAAGATTTCAATAACTCAATTTGCTTTTTGATTCCGTCTTAGAAAAATTGAGGCTTTTCATTCGCGTTCATACAAACAAGAGTAGAAAGTCAAGCTTTTGAAACATGATCGAATACACTTTTTCTCCACATATAGGCCTTGCAAGCCAAGTTAGATCAACATTAAGTCTAGTGAGCAACTCAATAGCAGCTTCATGTCCCAGACTCTAGAGTATTTGTTCCAATCCACTGATATGTGCCTCTTTTCGTCGATCATATTTTTTCAGTTTGACTACCCTAGTTCAGGTTCTATCACATTCCCCTCTCAATCACATCTACAGTCTAGACCTGTTGATGTACGAGGTAATTCGTTAAGAGTTAGTTACATTTGATACAACCAAGACAGTTCGCTCAATACTAGATTTTTTTTTTGTGCCATCACAAAAAGGGAAAAACAATGCAACTGTTTGACTTTGTACATTTTTGAGCTTTAATGTAAAAATCAAAATAAATATAAGTGAATGATTTCATAAATTTATCATTGCCTCCAAATTAGTGTGGTATACAACACATTCATAATAGAGATTTTTATTGACACACCTCCATGAGTTTCTATGGCACACTTAAACTTTGAGCTTCAATATCAAACTTATCACGATTCATGACACACAAGATTCACGTATAAAATCGTATCCTACTAAATCAAACAATTATCTATAATTGAATACAAGATCCAACCATTTACATAGAAGAAAACAAACATGAATAATCTCCAAAGCAACTCTCAACCTAATTATATATTCAATTAATCATATATCTCAACAAGGGATTTCATTTAATATCTAATCTCTCAAAAGTTTCCTTTCATGGTAGAACTTAGGACTTTCAAGAGAGGAAAAATATGAAATCGGATCTAATTCAACCCAAAAGTTAGTTGATGAGAGGGATTTACCAAGTTCATATAAGCAAATTCTATCGCCAACAAATGTGAAACCGTAACCCACTCTAAAAGAATGTGTTGCCAAAATTTAAGGGCTTTTCTACCGAGTGGTGGTTAGGCCATATGATTAGGAATGAAGTTATACGGGACAAGGCGAGAGTTACATTTATGACATATATAAAGAGGAAGTAATCATTTTCTTGGGGAGCTTTTTGATCTTTGAAGTCTTGGAGGAGTATTTATAGCTAAAGAAGGATTTAGAGATTTTCACCATTGAGTTTGCATCTTTCTTCTTTGTTTAATCTTTAACTATGTTTATTAGTGCATTTCATCTTGTATTTTCTTTCTCCTGCATGAGTAGCTAAGCCCATTAGCTGGGGTTGTTGACTCTTATTGCTTTTGTGTGATTGAACACTAGTTTATCTTGCTTATTATTACTTGGGTTGTGATTATCTACTTGTTAGATTCTTATTTGTGAATTTGGTGGTTGCAAACACTAGATTAGGCCCTACATATGCATTTCTTGCTTGGAAGAGTAGAAATTGTATTGAGTTTTTAATGAGTAGTAAGGAATCAAGTATATTGAGGAATCGATTGTGCTTGATTAATGAATTGAACATTTTACCTACTGGTAAAAAGTAGGAATTGGGAGATTCTTACTTGGATCTATCAATTGGGTCTTAATATTTTCCTTGGGTTTGGAAGAACTTTTGGGGAATAAGTAATTATCAATTTGATCATTTTCATTGATCCTATGTATTTGAGCAAGATACTTGTGTTCATGAACTAGTTATGTCATATTGAGGCAACAACCCTGGGGTTCCTCTCTTAATTGAAAAACAAAACATTGTTATTGCACTCCAAATGTTCGATTAAATTCATGGCTTAGAAAATAGTCTAGTTTTAGAATTAACTACTCAATCACTCTTTTATTTGAAGATAACTTAGGACTTTAGTGTAGGATTGAACGTTATTAGTAGGTAGCCAAGTGTGGTGGGAGAGGCAAGGGGCTTGTCTCATATCCTCTTCTCCTTATTAGTAGTAGAATTTAGCAACCACGTAGTTTCTTATTCTTCTATGTATTTCTATTATCTATTGCTTCATTTTGCTTTGTATCTTGATATTTTGTTATCATTTTTTTCTTCTTACAACCCTTCTCTGAGTAACCCTCCCTTCTGAGCCGAAGGTCTATTGGAAACAACCCATCTACCCCACAAAGGTTGCATTAAGGTCTGTGTACATCTTACCCTTCTCAGACCCACTTGTGGAATTACGTTGGGTATGTTGTTGTTGTTTGCCTTGGAAGTTAATCAAGGCTAATTTTGTTTGAAGGGCTATGCATGTGATTGCCTGAACCATTGCTGCTCGACTTTTGTTCTTGTTTCTTCTAGACATGGCTTTCCTCAGTGTGAAGTAGTTATGCAATTGTTTTTTTGACTTTCTGAGTGAAATATGAAAAAGCCTGAAATTTTGAGTTGAAAGTTTCCATTTTGTTCTTTTCACTATCGGAATTAATTTCTTTTTGTTTTGAGTTTGCCTTTTGGGGTTTTGAACTTGTACTTGTTGACAGTTGAATTCCCTTACCGAATTGTTACAGAGAACTGAAAATTTCAAAGTGCAAATATATCAGTTGTAAGATAGTTATAATTAGAATTTTTCCAGTAGTTAATAACAATCTTTGGTTGAAGAGAAGCATATCCTTGTCTGGTCAAGTCTACAATGTTAAGTGTAGTATAAAGAGAATGTGTTAACTTATCAAAAACCTATCAAAGTTAAATGAATTAAATAGTTGGTTTTAGTAGAATTAGTAGCTGTTCTGATTATCTGAAAATGTTCTTAGGGCACATGAAGAACCTGCCTAACATCTTTTCAATCGAAATCCCAATTAAAGACAAGTTCTGGCCGGTCATAGTTCAGTAAAGATTTTAAGTGGGTCTATCTCTTTCTATTTCTTTTCTATATAAGGAAAGTTCAAAAATCATCATATAATAATCCAGAAATTGCAATAGAAAAGAAATTAGGGAGGTTTGTGATGATTTTTCAGTCTTTTCTACTATGTAATCTAGTATCCTTATGCATGAAAATAATCAATTAGGTCGTTGTGGTCGGACTGTATTATGGATTTCTGAGCACATTTTCCATCGAGCCCAGACTCTCTTTATATAGCTTACGCTTACAAAATGAAGCCCGACCTCCGGAATAGAGGCCAAAAGCTAATTGGAGGTGAGAAAGAATTGATAGAGAAATTCATAGTCCTAAATAGGATAGGAGAATTGATAAGGGGAATAGAGATGATGATAGAGATCATACTGAGAAACAGAAGAATTCCGTACGGGTACAACTATTATTTGAACGAAGTGCGAAAAATACGATCTTTGTTGTATAATAGAACAAACACTAATACCGGTCAAGATCAAATCTGTTTTGTAGGATGATAATCTTGCAAAGGCTACAAATTTTTTTCATAACAAGTATGGAAGTTTAAAGAAACCACATAATAGCTCTATGGCACCAATCTTAATTCTAGTACGATATGATAATCATCCTCTCCACTATCTGTCACTACTTTGATGTCATCAGCTTCTTCCTCCATTCCCCCTTCAGGTAGATTTCTACCCCAACCATAATCATCATAATTAAGTCCAAGGTTCTCCGCAAGCTCTCTAATCTCTTGATTATCGTTGACAAAGTGGCTTCCTTTATTCCAACAACAATATGGATGTTGGATAATGATCTAATGTTTCTGGCAAAGGCGTCTCTGTCTTTCTGTTTAGTGTGTTGAAAGGAAACCATATTCTGTTAAAGAAACAAAGAGATTATTTTTACTACTAGCAAAATATTAGTGGTAGCAACAGTTTACTGTTTCCTTGTGCTCATGTGAAGATGATTGTTTCAATGTTCTTTTTGGGCTGTCTGTTGTTCTTTAGAGTGTCATTTGTAGCTATCCTTTAAAAGGTTTCAAACAAAATTTTCTCTGGTGTCTAGTGTCTACAAGTTTATTGTCTAAGAAGTGAACTTTCTCCTAAGATCAAAAGAGGTGAATAAAATGGGCTCCACTTGTGGGATTACACTAAGTATGTTGTTGTTGTTCTAGCAGCAACATATGTAGCACTAACCTCAAACTTTGATATTTTTCAGCTTATAAGACATGGTGCTGGCATTGTGAACTCTTACGAAGCTGTACTTCTTGTTTTTCGTTTTTTTGTCTCGCTGGTCTCATTAAAAGAGGAGATTTCCCCTTTTCTTCCACCTGTCTCTTGGTGGATCCTTTTATTTTATTTTTGGAAATGCCCTGATTGAAAATCCAATGAACTGATGGTACCTACAACACTGTGATCCATATGCATCCCTACGTTCCTTAACATTTTTTTCCGTGGGATTTAATAGATCAGGTAACATACATACAGTAGTCTTTGATTCCTCAAGTTGACATGGATAAGTTTTCTTATGTGGACAAATTTCAGTCTCCTAGGTTCCTAGTTCCTACACTTGTGATCATTAGTGTATTTCAGTGTTTAATGCAAAACTACATCTCATTTCAAGGCAAATTTTTTTGGTAGTGTTGGTGGTACTGTACTATGTTATATCTTTTAGCTCTTCTGATTCAGTCTCATTTCCCTATATTCCTATCTTACATTTGAAAAGAGGTAGTTTAGCCACAAATTTTTGTTTAGTCTAATGGCCTGTATTCACTGCACTTTACATCATTTAGGATGATTAAAGGAATTTCCTTCTGGCCATGATTACTGTCCACTTCCCTCCATATTGTCTTGACTGAGCGATATAAGCATTGAAGGGAAGCCAAATGAACACCAGCCATTTAAGGTTTCAATCTTTTCAGTCAAGTAGCATACTAAATATCAAGTAGTCTAATTCTTACATAATCCAAGAATTGTATGAATGATTTTCCTTCAATAATTTCATATGCCAATACTTCTGCATAGTTATTTGGTGATGAACCACTTGTGTAACTTCTACTTTCTACTTGCTTTGATAGATAGACACCTATGTTATATGTAAACAATAATTTGCCACTAATTATAGTTACCGTTGATATATCATGTTTCAGTGCCCTCTCAAAAATCATAAAGTCTGGATTTTCAGCTATTAATCTCACTCATTTCTTCACAACAGGGCCAGATCTATTCCCTTTTTCACTCGGTTTTTCTTTTTCTTAGGTACATTAACTTTGTGACATCAATAATCTCTTTGCTGCCAACACTCATGTTTATGCTGGTTAAAATGTGTGGGATGCCCCCCCAAAAAAGAAATGTATACTGTCTGTTTAGTTGTGTTAGGAGTGCCTTATATATGTAACTTACTTCGCCGTCCAATTTTCTTCTCCTTCTTTGTGATTGCAAGGTCCTCATAACTATGAATTTCTCAATAGACTGAGCTGCCTGTATCCAACATTTGTACCAGAAGAAAAAGATGAAGATTTCTTATATATCCTGTGTTTGAAATTTCTGTGACATGATTCTCATTTCAGGAAAAAAAAATACCCGACTCATTTAAGCCTTTTCAGACATTGAGCTCACATTGTGTTTTCTGTTGATATTAATACTACTTTTTTTGTAAAGGTGTTGACTTGGACCTATTTGTGTGTACAATCTAGTCGAACCATCCATACCAGGAACACACATCAAAACACCTTCCTGCTCTAAAATTGCTTCATTAGCCTCTCCATTCAATACTTTGTCTCAACTAATGCACAACTCCCATCTTCAAATTGTCAAACCTTATTCCACCGTACTGAAAATGACTGAGTTTCAACACACGCAAGAGTCCTACCAAACTCCGAAATAACAATCTCACAGGGCTACTAGCCCCAAATTTGAAATTCATACCAGTACTTGCTCCTCTATATGTAATCCATAGTCAAACCACCATGCTGACGGCCTCACAACTCAATATATCAGCTACCATACTTCTGATGAGCCACTCTGATAGAACAACCTGCCCTATAGTAGAAAAAACAAACTCTCTCAGTTTTCCTAGCAGAGGCATAAGTGGTAATAGAAGACAATAAGGAAACAACAGAACAAAAGCTAAGCAAGATCAAAACAAAGGATCAGACTATACCATTAAACATAATTGCCACACGATGCTGCACTATAGTATAAACCAACCCAGTTCTCCAAAATAAATCAGTGGATGCATTGGCAAGTATAGTCAAACTAGAGCAAAGATCACTATAAAGCTGCAACAAGAGAACTATTAGGTGCTATATTTATTTGACTAAAACAATAACAGCATGGCCTGGAAAAAGATCCTCGTCTACTTATTAGTAGTAGGATTTAGTAATTGCGTAGTTTTGTTATTCTTCTATGTGTTTCTACAGTCTGTTGCTTCATTTTGCTTTGCATCTTGATATTTCATTGTCATTTTTTTCTTCTTGCAACCTTCTCTGAATAACTTTCCTTTTGAGCCTCAGGTCTGTTGGAAACAGCCTCTCTATGACTCTATCCCACAAAGGTAAGGGTAAGGTCTGCGTACATCTACCCTTCCCAGACCCCACTTCTAGGATTATACAGAGTATGTTGTTGTTGTTGTTTTCTTTGGAAGTTTTTTTGTTTAAGGTAACTTTGTATTAAAGCCAGTACTTAGGTAGTACTAAAAAAACCAATTTACAAATGGAATAGATACAAAATATACCAGATATGAAACCAATCCTAAATGGTGCCTAGGACATCTAGGATTGATTCAGTGACACTAGAATACAGTTTGGTGCACCAAACACAAAAAAGCAAAATGCATTTTAGCTTAATATCCTGTACTAAAATCCTCTTATCCTCAAGACATCTGTCATTTATTTCCTTCCAAATAGTCCACCAAATACATGATGGGATGATCCTCTATCTCTCTCTGTTTCCTGCACCAGCTGCTGCTTCCTCCCAGCTAAAAAGAGTGTCAGCAGTCTTGCCTGGCATTGTCCAGGCTATGCCTCTAAGATTGATGAAAATCTTCCATAGTTGATCTGTAATACTGTAGTCTAGGAACAAAGGGTTTACTGTCTCAGCTTCCTTTTCGGAAAGGAAGCATCTAGAGCAGAGACATATTCCTTTTGATCAAATTTTCATGTGTCAAAACTGCTTCTTTAGCTAGAAGCCAGGTGAAACAAGATACTTTGTAAGGTATCTTAGTCTTCCAAATATGCTCCCAAGGCCAGTTAGTAATATGTGGCGTACCTGGTTCAAAATCCTATACCCTGAGTTGACCTTATATGCCTCCACTTACATGTCCACTCCACCATAGGCAATCTGCACCTTCTTGTAGCCCTTGAAATTCTCCAACTGGTTAAACAGTTCCACAAGTCTAGGTATCTTCCAATCATTCAACATTCTTCTGAATATAAGGTCCCACCCTTGTTTTGTCCACATCCCGGCAATTGATTTATGTTGGTCTAAGGCTATAACAAATAAATCTTGGAACACGTCTTTAAAGCTCCTTGTCCCGATCCATTTGTCTTTTCAAAAACTAGTCTTGTTCCCATTAACCACTCTGATGTGGGAGTGATTTTTGAGAAAAGACCAGTGGCTTCTGATAGTCATCCAAAGATTGACTCCATATGGAGTATTGACCTCCTTGGAGATCCAACTGTCCTCTTCCCCGTACTTGCTCTTTATGACTCTGCTCCATAGTGATTGAGGTGCCTGCGAATATCTCCAGAGCCATTTAAGCTTCAAAGCTTTGCTATGATGCTTCAAATTCCTGATGCCAAGTTCCAGTAGTCTCTTGCTTCTGATGATTTCCTTCTACTTGGCTAGATGAAAAGCTTTTTTCCTTATTCCCTTGCCAAAGGAAAGATTTCCTGATCTTGTCCAGCCTTTGAATGACTCTGGGAGGGATTGGGAATAGGGAAAGCATATAAGTAGGCAAAGCATCCAAGACAACATTAATCAGAGTGAGTCTACCTCCAAGGGACAAATTCTGAGATTTCCACCTTGTCAGTTTCTTCTCACACTTCTCCAATACTTAGTCCCAAATTCCTTTGGATTTAGATTTTTCTCCCAAAGGCATACCCAAGTATACTGTTGGTAGGTTACCCACTTCACCACCTAGGATTACAGTCAGCAACTCCATATCGGGAACCTGATTGATGGGATAAATGTGGCTCTTCCTCCGGTTGATGTGAAGGCCTGAGATGGCCTCAAACAAAACTAGTATCACTCTCAAGTACTTCAACTGTTCCTCTACTTCCCCATAAAATATTAAAGTGTCATCAACGTACTGAAGCTGAGTGATTTCCATTCTTTGGTTATTTTTTCTGGCCACTTCAAAACCTTTGATCCATCCATTAGTATTGACCAGCTTTACCATGATGTTAAGACCTTCCATGGATAAAATGAACAAGAACGGGGACATGGGGTCCCCTTGTCTAATCCCCAGCTGAGCATTGAGAAAACCTACCTTCAGGGCCACCATTGACAAGAATGGAGAACTTCACTGTTGAGATACAAAACTTCACCCAGTTGACCCATTTAGCACCAAAACGCATTTGCCTAAGAACTTGCAAGATAAATTTCCAATTGACATGATCATAGGCTTTCTCAATGTCAAGTTTACATAGAATGTCAGGTTTCTTTTGAGAAATTCTTGAATCAACTGCCTCATTAGCTATCAACACAACATCCATAATTTGTCTGCCTCCTATAAAGCCCATCTGTTGTGAATCTACCAATGTATCCACCATCCTCTTCAACCTTTCTGTCAAGACTTTGGAGACCAATTTGTAGAAACTCCCTACTAGATTAATTGGTCTGATGTCTTTCAACTCTTTTGCCTCTTTCTTCTTGGGTATCAGGGCTATATAGGTAGCATTGAAACTTTTTTCAAACATCTCTTTAGAATGGAAGTTGTGGAAAGCTTGCATGATATCATGCTTCAGAACTTCCCAACACTTGATGTAAAATCCCATAGTATAACCATCTGGGCTTTGGGCTTTGTCTTCTGCACACATCTTAAGACAGTTATAAACTTCTTGTTCTTCAAATTCTCCCTGCAAAATTTCATTTTCAGCTTCTTTAATTCTAGGACAGTTGATGATGTTTACAGTAGGCCTCCATTCTACCTCCTCTATATAAAGCTTACTATAGAATTTGACTATCTCTTCTTTTATTCTTGCTGGTTCCACAATAGTTTCCCCTTGCACCTCTAGTTTGTCAAAATGGTTGTATCTCTTATGGGCATTTGTTGATTGATGAAAAAACTTGGTGTTTTTATCGCGCTCCTTGAGCCATAGTGCCCTTGATTTTTGTCTCCATACACTCTCCTCATTTTTTAGGACTTCTTCCAATTCCAAATATAACTCAACTTTTTTAGCAACTTCCTCTTCTGTCAGGATCCTTGAGTCCAGAAGTGAGTCAAGATCTGCCATTTGGTTTAGCAATCTTGACTTTTGAAGTTTCTGATTCCCTTGATCACACCTACTCATTCCTTGAGATTTCCTTTGAGGGCTTTATGTTTGGAGGCTAAGATGTAATCAGGTCTTCCCGAGAACTCAAAAGAATTCCACCAGTCACTAACTTTTGTCCACAAAACCTTCTTTTGTCAACCACCAATTCTGGAAGTTGAAATAAGATTTGGGACCTCCCAGCTACCACATTGAAGTGCAATAGGCACATGATCAGAAATCAACCTTTGCAAAGGCACTTGTTTTATGTTACTGAAACTTCCATCCCATTCAGAAGAGAGAAGAAATCTGTCTATCCTTGAAGAAGCCACTTTATTATCTCCCTTAAACCATGTGAATGAGCCATTTTCCCACTGTGTATCGACCAATTCCATATTCAAGGCTAATTTTGTTAAAAGGTGTGCAAGGAATTGGGGAGAATAACTTGTCTCTTATTCAATAGGTAAACATGTATAAATACAAAAAACATTAGAAGCTAACTAAGGAAAGAAATAAAGAGGAAATCCTAAAGATATGCTATCTATCTATATCTTTGTACAATATCAAGAAAGAGATCTATATACATTCTGTAACACTCCCCCTCAAGCTGGAGCATGTATATTGATCATGCCCAGCTTGTCACAAAGGTAATTTACTCGAGCTCCATGCAATGCCTTCGTGAACAAATCAGCTACTTGTTCTCTTGTCTTCACGTAGCCCGTAGATATCAAGTTTTCCTGAATCTTCTCACGAATAAAATGACAATCAACCTCAATATGTTTCGTTCTTTCATGATATACCGGATTTGAAGCAATATGAAGCACAACTTGATTATCACACCAAAGTTTTGATGAAGTAGAATGCTTCAATCCAATTTCTGTTAAAAGATGATGTATCCACATGATTTCACATGTAGAATGTGCCATTGCTCTATACTCGGATTCTGCACTGGACCAAGATACAACGTTTTGTTTCTTACTTTTCCATAACACCAAGTTTACACCAACAAAAACACAATAACCAGTAGTAGATCTTCGATCAATCTTGGATTCAGCCCAATCTGCATCTGCAAAACACTCAATGTGAGAGTGTCCATGATTGCTATACAATATACCAAGTCCAGGGGCTTCTTTTAAATAACATAAGATTTGTTCTAAAGCTGCCCAATGTCTGACTGTGGGTGTGGACATGAACTGACTAACCACACTGACTGCAAAGGCGATATCTGGATGAGTCACAATGAGATAATTTAATTTCCCAACCAACTTTTTGTACCGTTCTGGATCTCCAAATGGATAGTCATCATCTTTCATAAGATGCACATTAGGAACCATTGGAGTACTGCAAGGCTTGGCAGCCAACTTTCCAGTTTCTGCCCATAGAAAAATATCCTTTCTCTGACATAGAAAAATACCCTTCTTGCTTCTAGATACTTCTATTCCCAAGAAGTATTTAAGTTGTCCCAAGTCTTTTGTATGAAAGACTTAAGAGAAGAGATACCTGCAAAATCACTTCCAGTAATGACAATGCCATCGACATATAAAACAAGGAGAATAGTTCTAGCAGCAAATTTCCTGTAAAAGACTGAATGATCACATTTGCTCTTTTTCAATCCGAACTCTTGAACTACCTCGCTATATTTTCCAAACCAAGCTCGAGGACTCTGTTTCAAGCCATACAAGGACTTCTTCAAGTGACAAACCTTTCCATACTCCCCCTGAGCAACAAAACCATGTGGTTGCTCCATATAAGCTTCATTATGGAGATCACCATGAAGGAACGCATTCTTAATATCCAACTGATGTAACGGCCAATTCTCAGAAGCAACTAGAGAAATGAACAAGCGGACAGAAGTGAGTTTGGCAACCGGAGAGAAGGTGTTTGAATAACCCACCCCATAAGTCTGAGCATACCCTTTGTCCACAAGTCTGGCCTTAAGTCTCGCCACAGAGCTATCTGAATTAACTTTGACTGTGAATACCCACTTGCTTTCCACTGCTTTCTTTCCACTAGGTAAGTCTACCAGATCCCATGTGTGATTTTCCTCTAAGGCATGTATTTCCTCAAGCATTGCTTTAGATCATCCAGGATGATTCAAAGCCTCCTTAACAGTTTTGGGTACAGATATAGAGTCCAGAGATATAATCAAAGATCTAGATGCGGGAGATAACTGACCGTAGGAAACAAAATTACCAATGGAATATATGGATTTGCAAGTGCGTGTACCTTTGTGAAGAGCAATAGGAAGGTCAATATTTTCTGTAGGATTTGATGACGAAGGAGTTGGTGCAGCATAGGTATCATTAGTCTCCCGCAACCTAGAGTAAATCTAAACAACGGGCGGTCTTGCTGGAGCTGATGGAACTGGCACTGAAGGCACAATAGTAGATTGGTGCTCAATTGAAGAATCAGGCGATGTATGAGAAACATCATTTGATCGTTCTGGTATGGCCCTGGTAACTTGGTACACTAACCACTCATCTTCCTCCCCCTGACTCGTAGAAATGGGAGGTGCATAGAAAAATGGTGTAGCCTCCGAAAAGGCTACATCAGTTGATACCAAATATTTTCCAAGTTCAGTAGAGTAACAACGATATCCTTTCTGAAGGCGAGAATATCCCAAGAAAACACACTTCAAGGCCTTGGGATCCAACTTGGTAACTGATGGTCGAACATCTCTAACATAACAAGTGCTTCCAAATACCTTAGGTTCCATCGGAAATAGGGACTTATTTGGAAAAAGAATGTTATAGGGTACATTACCTACAAGCACAGTAGATGGCATGCGATTAATCAGGAAGCAAGTTGTAGAGATTGCATCGGCCCAAAATTGTTTAGAAACCTTTGTTTGAAACAATAGTGCCCGAGCTGTCTCAAGTAGATGCCTGTTTTTTCTTTCAGCAACTCCATTTTGAGAAAATGTATCAACACAAGATGACTGGTGGAGAATCCCATGTTGCCTCATATACGACTGAAATGATTCTAACATGTATTCTTTAGCATTATCACTCCTTAGTATGCGCACGGTAGTATTAAATTGAGTCTTAACTTCAGCAGAAAATGCACAAAAATGGGAAAACACTTAAGATCTATTCTTCATAAAGTATATCCACGTCATTCTAGAAAAATCATCCACAAAAGTAACAAAAAATTATGTCCAATTTTGGAAACAACAGGACATGGTCCCCAAACATCAGAATGAACCAACTCAAAAGCTGACTCTACTCGCTTATTAACCCTTGGACTTAACGAGGTGCGATGGTGTTTAGCAAATCGACATAATTCACAATCCAATGAAGAAATATTTTGAAACTCGGGACAAAGCTTCTTCAACAAAGGTAGTGAAGGATGTCCCAATCGACAATGTACTTCAAATGGAGAAATAACACCTGAGCATGCAACAGACCGAGGTTCCCATTCATCAAGGATGTAGAGATCATCAGATACATGTCATTTACCAATAACCTGATTCGTTCCAATGTCACGAAACAAACAATAATCGGGAAAGAACGAGATATAACAGTTAAGGTCTCTCGTAAATTTACTAACAGAAATCAAATTGAAGGACAATTTTGGGAGACTTAAGACAGATGACAGGGTAATAGAACGCTGGTACAAGTTGATCCATCCGCTACAATAACTGGAGATGGTGCTTTGTGTAGCTAGAAGTTAGAAAAAGTATTAGGGTTGTCTGATACCATGTAAAGATCTGACACTTGGGCCTAACTCTACCCCAAAAGCTAGCTCATGAGGGGAGGTTTGTCCAAGTCCATATAAGGAGACCAAATTCTCATTCCTCTACCGATGTGGGACTTCTTAACACTCCCCCGCATGCCCAGACTTCAACTGGAGTGTGAACATTTCTAAATGGGGGCCCATCATCGGTGAACAACAAATTGGAATGGATCTGGCTCTGATACCATGTGCAAGGAATTGGAGAGAATAACTTCTCTTATTCAATAGGTAAATATGTATAAATACAATAATATTAGAAGCTAACTAAGGAAAGAAATAAAGAGGAAATCCTAAAGATATGCTATCTATCTATATCTTTGTACAATATCAAGAAAGAGATCTATATACATTTTGTAACAAAAGGGCTATATATGTGATTCCCTGAATCGTTGCTGCTCGACTTTTGTTCTTGTTTCTTCTAAACTTGGCTCTCTTCAGACTGAAATAGTTATGCAACTGTTCTCTTGATTTTCTGAGTGAAGTATGGAAAAGTCTAAGTTTTTGATTTGAAGTTTCCAATTTGTTCTTTTCACAATCTGGATAGTTTCTGTTGTTTTGAGTTTGCCTTTTGGTTTTTATTTTGGGGTTTTGATTTGGTGGCAGTTGAGTTCCCTTACGAATTGTTATAGAGAACTGAAAATTTCAAAGTGCAAACATATCAGTTGTAAGATAGTTATAATTAGATTTTTTCCAGTAATTAATGACGATCTTTAGTTGAAGAGAATCATATCCTTGTTTGGTTAAGTCTATAATATTAAGTGTAGTATAAATAGAATGTGTTAACTTATCAAAAATCTATCAAAGTTAAATGAATTAAATAGTTGGTTTTAGTAGAATTGGTATCTGTTTTGATTTTCTGAAAATGTTCATAGGGCATAGGATGATAATTTTGAATATTAAGTGTAGTATAAAGAGAATGTGTTGACTTATCAAAAATCTATCAAAGTTAAATGAATTAAACAGTTGGTTTTAGTAGAATTGGTAGCTGTTTTGATTTTCTGAGAATGTTCATAGAGCATAAGATGATAAATTTGCAAAGGCTACAATTTTTTTTCATAACAAGTATGGAAGTCTAAAGAAAAGACATAATAGCTCTGTGGCGCCAATCTTAATTCTAGTACAATATGCTAATCATCTTCTCCGGTATCTAGCACTACTTTGATGTCGTCACTTCTTCCTCCTGTTCCCCTTTCAGGTGGATTTCTCCCCCAAGCATAATCATCATAATTAAGTCCAAGGTTCTCCGCAAGCTCTCTAATCTCTTGATTATCGTTGACAAAGTTGCTTGCTTTATTCCGACAACAATATGGATGTTGGATAATGATCTAATGTTTCTGGCAAAGGCGTCTATATCTTTCTGTTTAGTGTGTCGAAAGGAGAATCCTTATCTGTTAAAGAAACAAAGAGATTATTTCTACCACTAGCAAAATATTAGTGGTAGCAACAGTTTACTGTTTCCTTGTGCTCATTTGAAGTTGGTTGTGTCAATGTTCTTATTGAGCTACCCATTGTTCTTTAGAGTGTCATCTTTGAAGCTGTCCTTTGAAAAGTTTCAAACAAAATTTTCGCTAGTGTCTACATATTTAGTGACTAAGAAGTGAACTTTCTCCTAAGATTAAAAAAGGTGAATAATTCAGAGTTGTACCTTCCTTTCAAGCAGCAACATATGTAGCACTAACATAATGTTTTAGATACAAAGAAGAATGTCCACTTGTGCAGAATAAGAGATTGTGTTACACTTC
>JAJOOE010012678.1:0-12684 GCA_036250405.1 Solanum raphanifolium | reverse complement strand
TTTTGTCTCTTGTAAGCAAACAACATCAGCTTTCCAGTTTAACAACATGTTCCTTATCAAACCTCTCCTCCTTTCACAGTTTAACCCCCTCACATTCCATGAAACTATGTTTAACTTCATTGATCTTTGTAAACTAATTACTTATTGTATATATTTGAACTATCCCTAAAATTACTATGACGTTTGGTCGACAATTTAGCAACCCGCATAACTAGGAATTTATGTATTATTTTATGCAGAATAGAAGATGGAATAACTAATACAAGTATAATTAATCCTTGCATAACTAATACATCCATAAAATAATACATAGATTCACTCATAACTAATCCCAACAGTACTACTACTTGCATAACTCTATGAAATGACACCTAAGTTCCCAATGACAATTTCATTGATTTGACCAAGTATATTGGATCAAGATTGGATTTTGTTACATATTTGGATTCCTTAGCTAATGGGTAACGCGTCCATGTAATTTATTTTGAACTTCGACCGATTGACCCAAGGGGTAAGTTTGAATTGACCAAGAGTTGACTTTGACCAAAGGACATCCCAAAATTATGAGACAAGTTCTCCAAGACTAATTTGGACCTGACATTCATATTTTTGAATAGATTGAGGTGGATTTGGGCGATTCAAATGAAGTAAAGTTGTGGTATTTGAGGCAAGTGAGACTTTAACTCTTAATTTGCTTGTTTTTCATTAGAAACATGTGTTACTTATGCATAATTTAAACTATCTAGTTCATGTGCGGGGAGAACATGAATTAGGTTAGTCAATTCTAAAGTAAAAAAGCATAGACCGTGAGGCTCCTAGCATATGTATCTGTATTGTTGATACTTTCAGCAATTAATAAACTCTATGTGATATTTGTTAGTTGTTTAGCATGCATTATCACACAGTTAGTATCACACACAACTTGGGCATGGTGATATCACAAGGCTAGCTAGTAGATTGAGCAGTACCAAGTAAGACGTGTGGTTGATGCACCACGCCAGACAAATGAGACATGCACTAACACATCGAAGATAGGTAAGGCATGTGGTTGATGCACCGCCATCAGGCAGGTCAGAGAGGCAACCTACATATCATAGCGATTCATAAGCAGTTCTATCAGCTTTAGTAATTTAGTAGTATTAAGTAGGATCATGATTATCCCATGTGATTATGTTCATGATCTCTATTCTTGCATACTTTTATATGATTTCATACATGTTATGCCTTGATTGCTATTTATGCACTATCCGTAGTTTTCCAAAGTCTTGTCTTAGGGGTGACTGAGGGAGCGAGTCTATAAACTTGTTGGGTCTCTCACCTCGCACTTGTTATTTTTGCATAGGGTCTCTGTTGAGGGTGGTCCATAAGTCGACCCGTGATATTCATTCTATTGCAAATAAATCCAGCTGGGTGAGTCGCCACTAGTTCGTGGAAGCCCTTTTCAATCATCATCACTCATTATTCAATATTATCTTTACTTTCAAGCTACATTGTGTACCTTGTACTTAGATATTATGGGTTATACACTATATTCGATATTGTCTTCGTTTCCACATTTATATTATATCAAACTATTATATCAAACTATTGTGATATTTTTCCATTGTAAGCATTGGCATAGAGGGTTTGCCTGGCAAGGGTTATGGTTTGTGGGCGTTTCGCCACGACTTTGCAAGGGTAGTGGCTTGTTGGGTGCCTTGTCACAACCTAGGTGCAAAAATTGGGGTCGTGAGAAGCGTGTTTCAAAGCAAATGAGATTTCGTTGAGGCAAAAATCCAGATGTACTTGGCTCATGAATGAGAAATAACACTAGTTTTTTCCCATAAAATAGCCCAATGCACCCCGGCGCTATAATCATATTAACAGCTTACGATGAACAAGGAAGTAGTTTAAGACAAACAAAATGTTCCATGGTGAATTCCTAACTTTTTTGAAAATTTCTACTCAGACAGAACAATATGTCATAGACATTTTTGGTTAACAACTTTTGAGAGGGAATGAGTGGTTGCAAAGGAAATTTGAGAAGGACAGTTTTAGGAGTCAATCAGCAGTACACAAGTGAAGAAAATATTAGGTCTAGAAGATTATTGGATTCTACAAAATATGGTAGAATGTTATCAGAACCAGTGTTATCAAAGGCGAAAAACGCAAAAAAGCTCTAAGGTTCGTAGGGGCTTTAAGTGCAAATAAAGTGTGGGCTTTAATAAAAAAGGCGCAAAGGGAGAAAAGAAAACAAATATATTTGTTTAGTCCAAGACTAATTATTATAAACATGAATGACAAATATTTGACCAAAGATATTGAAATTTTTTTATGATAAAGTGAAATATCAATTATTTAGTGTCACTTCTTCATAAGAGGCTCATTGGCAAGGAAACGTTTGCCTTAGAACCTTGATGATGACACTGAGGCGCACATAAAGCGAGGCGAAGCGCTCAACACGTTTTGAGCCTCGCTTCAGGGCTTAAGCGTGCTTAAAGCGCTCAGAACAGACTTGATGAAGGTAATACACCATTTCTATTAGACATGCCAATTTGGAAAATGTTCCAAGCGGCGAGCCGAAGAAGTAAAGAGAACACATACATATTAGTTTGATAGGTAGCTTTTAGAAGATTGTATCCAAGCTACTGTCGGAAAAATGGAAGAAAGTCATTGATAAATTTGTTGGCAACTCTCAAATGGCATTCATAAAGGTCAGGATGTCAGGGTGATAAATTCTTCTGCAAGGGATTTTCTTTCAGATACACAGGGAAATAAGGTAAGGTAATCCTCTTTCCCCTTTCCCTTTCATAAGTACAGAAGGAGGTGTAAGCACCATGCTTCAATTTGCAATGGAACAAAGTTGGATTAGAGGTTTCTCAGCATGGACAAGATACCAGGAAAGGCTTGCCATCTCAACACATTGTTTATGCGGATGATACTTTAATCTTGTGTGATCGAACTTGAATATACACTATACCTCAGGCTTTTGAGGTTGTCATAGCCATTCATATAAACTTACAAAAAAATGGCTATTTCCCGTAAATAGAGTCCAGAACCTCCAACAGTTGACTAATATTCTTTGGTGTAACATCGGGTCACTACATTCCACATATTTGGGACTACCATTGGGATATAAACACAATTTGTCTCCATATGGAATGTCATTATAGAAAAAAAGTGAAAAGGGTTATCAAATTGGAAAAGAATCTCTCTACAAGAGGAAAGTTAAGTTTTAATAAATAGTGTATTGATTTCCTACCTACACTATGTCCATATTTCCTACACCTACTTTAGTGACGAAAAGAATCGACAAGAACTCGAGATTCTCATTGGCAATGAAATAGAGAAACAAAACCTTCAATCTAGTCAAGTGGAGATCAGTTTTGGAAGACAAATTTCTGGAAGACTTGGGGTAAGGGACTTGCAAACACATAATGACAATCACCTAAACAAATGGCTTTGGAGACTCACGCAAGAGGAAGATGCGATAAAGGTCATTGAAACCAAATAGGATATGTGAACCAAGGAAAATAAAGGCACCTAATTTCTCGTATGGGCAATCTGTTTGGAAAAGAATCATGACAGTCCGGGATGACTTGAAAGCAAAACATACTTCAAAGTTGGTGATGGTAAGAAGATTAGCTTTTGGTATGACACATAATTGTGACACACCCTCACAAGTTGGACTTCCTTGTTCTTTATACGCTGGCTGCCAACCAGAGTGCTTCTGTATCAATACTACTCTAATCATGGCTAGAATATTGTTTTCGGGAGGAATTGCAATGACTGAGAATTAGAGAGGACAACTACTAGGAACCATTCCACAAGTTCAGACAAGAAAGACACCATTTGTTGAAAGGGCAAGAAAGATGGTATCTTTACAGTCAAATCATGCTACACATTGTTATTGAATTCACAGAATGCAACATCAGTTTGGCCTTGGAAAAAAAATGGAAACGTTTTGCTCCTTAAAAAGTTCAGCTCTTCACTTGATTAGTAGGCAAAAATGCATCTTTCACAGACTAATTTCTAAAGAAGATGCCCATATAGTTGCAACAGATGCTCCCTATTTGAAGAACAACTAGATGACACAAACCATCTATTTCAGTATTGCCAAAATATTGCACAATTGTGGGACATATTTTTTTAACATTTTGGGCCTAAAATGGACAATGTTTAGAGTTGAACTGAAACTTTTACAAAGTTGGCACAAAAGGGGGCTGAGGGGCATACATTCACCGTTCACGGGTTTGGAATGCAATCCCAGCAACAATTTGGTGGGTTATTTGGAGAGAGTAACTCCAAAATTGTACGTCAACTTGTGATGTGGAGGCCATGATTGACCTCATTAGTTCTCTACAGAATGTATAAAATCTTCTTTTGATGTACTCTGTTGTATTTGTCAGCATAAGCTTAATGATGATACATATATAAAACTTTTACCTTACCAATGCAAAAAAATGCATTTTATGTTGTCATATCCATAACGATGACATGTAGTACATTTCAACAAAAGGAGTGCAATACATTTCTACATTAAAAAAAATTGTATGTCCCTACACATATTCTCTATTTACTTGTAACTTTCTTCAAACATGACTATAAAGAATATGGCACTAAACCAGAAATCTTCCACCATATGAAGTATGATTATTTAACACCCAACTTTGATAGATCTGTGATGATATCAAACACCACGCATTAGGGTAGTCTTCAAACACTCATCCACAAGCAAGCAAGACACTGGCCCTCGAGGATTTCTTGGTTATAAAACAAAGGAAAGACACTGGGCTAGTGTCTCAATAGTAACATGTACATCAAATCATAACCCCCTAACAACATAATCACAGAATTGATTCAGAAGGAAAAGAAGGTACTAAAATTGGAGGTAATCTATATCTAGGCTTTCCACAAACAATTTGGGAGCAGGAAGGTGAAGTACTATTGACCCAAATGTACAGTTAAGACAGTAAGGCTTTCAGCATATGCCACCAGAAAGAAAATCCACGTAAAGAAAACAATATAACAGCTGTACGGAACAGCAAAAAGAGAAAGAAAATTACGGCCAAATCTCGGTGAGGGGATAGGGTTTCCTCAAGTAACTTTCACTTAGCTGTTGGGACCAAATAGTAAACAGAAAAAGGTCAAGAAATTGGTAAAAAACTGAGATTACTAGAGCTAAAGACAACTGGCAAGAGTGAAAAACAGCATTAATTTTAGTTCCCCAAACGAAAACCTTTAGCCTATTTCCTTCATATTTTGTTAGTTTTGTAAACTTCCATACTAAAAACATTTGTTTGTTTTGATGATTACTACTCCTTCATACACATCCTTCTTACTGAACTAGAAAAGAAAAACATTTGACGCACATAGCATTAGTCAAAGGTATATGCCTCATGCCAAAGATTACAACATAAATTTCCTACACCTGACTGTCTTCAGCCAATTAGGCCTTGGGTAACACGTCCCAGTTAAAACATTGATGTTGATCCTAGTTCAGTTATAGGGAAATCAAGAAGCCCAGAGATACTAGGCTAGCTGACTCAAGCTACAGAAAACAATCAGAAGTTTTGTAGAACAGCTGTTAGCAATTATGTTTATAGGAAATGTACAGACCACCAATCTACATTAGTAAGAGAATGAACTATTTTTCCACAATCAGCAGTGGTGCAAATCATACTGTGGCTACTAAGCTTGTGCAAAGTAATCTTATAGTGCCTGTTCAGATCAGTGTTATTAAAGGCGAGCGCCTTTCGCCTTTGGCGACAAGGCGAGGCGAGGCGACCTCTAAAAGGTGTGCCATGGCGATCAAAAGGCGACTGGCGACTGACGTGGTGATGCAATAGGCGTCGCCTTTTTGTTTTGTTTTTTTTTTTTTAAAAGTCTGATTTAATAATTAAAAGCCAAAATTAAGGTTTTTTTTGGGTATTATTGCAAACTCACATCAGATTAGGCATTCGCGACTGCTGCTCCTCCTCTTCTCCTCAGATTTCGCAAGTCGCGACCCCTAGAGACTTACGTGACCTTCGCGAATCGCGACGCTGCTGCTCAGGTACGACTTATGCGACTTTTGTTCAGGTACGACCCCTGGAGACTTACGCGAATCTCTTCTTCTCTTCTAGTTCTTCCCTTCTTTTCTTCTTCTTCTCTGTTTTTCAGCAGTACGACTATGCTGCTCTGTTTTTCAGACCTCTATTTTTAGTGGTAGATTGGTGGTGAAGTGTGAACTGAGTGCTCTGCTCTTCTGTTATGTTGTACTGCTCTGCTGCTCACTGTCTATATTTTATAAAAAAAAATAAATTAATTCTTCTATAATTATTTCTTCCCTACTTAATCTAGTTTTATACTAATTAATATAGTATTTTAAATTATTGGTTCATTCAAGTTCTAGACTTTTGATATCTACTATTAGTTTTTGAATTGAAATGTTTGCTAATATATGTTATTTCTATTAAGATTTTGGATATTTATATATGCAATTAAAAAATTTAATTTTTGATATTAATTGGCACCTTAATTCAAAAAGGCGAGCGCCTCGCCTCGTGGCGAGGCAGGCCCTAGTCGCCTTTCGCCGTCCAAAACACTAGTTCAGATTGCGTCATATATGAGGTCTCAAAAGGTACTCCAGAAGTCTATCTTAGGCATTTTCTGCAGAAAAGTGATTCTAGCTCAAAGGGCTTGAAAATGGGCAAGGATTTATAGCAAATTGGAATACGAAGTAGCAAAAATGAAGAGAGTAGTGGCCATATATAGTGCTGACAAACACTGCCAGGAAAATAGTACAGGTAATGAAAGACATGTCCTATAATTATTGGGATACAGGAACAATGATTAGCCAACTGATCAAACTGAAAGGCTTGAGCATTTGAGCCTAATAGGAAAAAACAAAAAAAAAGAAGGAAGAAAGAGATAGAAAATGTCAGCATTACTCTTTTTTTTTTTATGACAAGGGAAACCCGCAGCCGCTACCCTTTGGGTGCGCACAGGGTAAAACCCCCTGCTCCTATGCAATAGCTCGCAAACCACATAGGAGAGGTAACCCGCACTAGGCAAGCCTGGTGCGACGAGCTCGACCCAGAAGGCAAACCCCCTGCTTTCGCTGGCAAGGGGTTTCGAATGTCAGCATTACTCTTACCATCCAAGAAACATCACAAGTAAGATTAGAACTAGAGCTTTTATTTTTCTTTTGGGATAAATAAAAAAAATCCTTCTTTTTTTTTAATCAGGAAGTCAAGAAGTTTCAGTTTCTTCATTTGAGAGCCCAAATCTCCGTGTTCATTTTTGTTTTAACGCTTTTAACTTACAAGCCAGTATGAAGTCAGGTCTTCCAGTGAAGTTGAAAGAATTCCACCATTCTCTAATTCTATCAGTGGATCCTTCTGAACCTAGCCACCAATTTTCAAACTTGAAATAATTTTTGTTCTTGTTCCATGAACCAGCTTGCAATGCTAGTAAGTGTGATCCGACAAAATCCTGTCAATCCTAGAGGCTATTACTTGGTTGTCCCTTTTATACCAGGTGAAAATGGCATCCTCCGGTTGAAGATTAATAAGTTTCTTTCTTACTGTATTACTGAATATAAAATCCTTGCCAACCTGAGTTTAAAAATCAATGAGAAAATACTAGCTTGTCCACTAAGCTACTTTAATATCCAGGAGAAACCAAGCTATTTTTTGGGATAATCAAGAAATCCCCGAGGGCCACTGGTGCACAGTTCAAAGTTCGATGCTGATGCGCCACCCAGTTTTAAAAAATCAACTTGCTCTGCCACTAAAGAAAAGCAAGAACCACAAGTATGAAATTTTGTAAATTTTCTTTTCCCCAAGCGCGCCACATTTTTGGCGAAGGTTATCAATAGAAATGTACAAAGAGTATAAAGACAACAAGTCAGGAACAAAGATTACCTCAGCCACAATTTCATCTTTTCCAATAGGTTCCTGAATGAAAGTCCTACCATTGTCATCTTTCGCCAATGGTTTCTTCGTGAGCTTTCTTAGCACCTGAAAAGAAATTTGCAGTTCAGATAAATGGCATAGAAGCAAATAACTATGATAGCCCAATTACCAAAGGTATCTGAGACAGTTAAAAAGAGCCAAGGGGTAACTCTTGAATCTTGAAAACGCTATCAGTATAGCATGATCCTGTCACTTCTACAATAACTATATACCAGTTAGGTTGTCAATATCAACAGTTTGTGTGAGCTAAAGGATGATCAGATAGTTTTACTTTCCTCTTCGATATTCTCTTTCAGAAGAAATAGCAGGGATAACTCAGGATAGTAAAAAGTTCATGATGAGTAAACGAGAGACATGATATAAGAATGCTGACAATCATTAATGAAGATCTGTTTCAAAATTCCAAAGAGCTTTAGCATAAGATACTGACCAGCATAGTTCTATCCAGGCGGTTTGCTGCCATCTGGTATTCGTTCATCTTATCTTCCTTGGTAGCTGGAACTATTTTAACCTCTTCAACTTCCTCACGTTGGTAAATCTGGCAGAGAGGCAGCATATTTGAAACACTAAGAAGATGAATACATCATTTCACAAGAATGTGATCAGTATAAAAAAGAAATCATGGAGAAAACTAATGTCATTTTACTTTATTCACAAATGGCCCCATTTACAATGTGAAGGCCAAACGGCCAAATGAATAGAATGCATTGTTGAATGTAAACATGCCAGGGTATACCACATACTCAACAGAGGAAAATTAGCATATTTGTCCCAACATACTCAGCCTTTTTAAATGTAGATACACTAAGATATTTGTTTATTCTGTGACATAAAAAGTGAAAAATATGCAGAGGAAGAAAGAAAAGAATCCACTTCCTTCCTTACTATGGTATGCCCAAAAATAAAAGTGCAACACATCAAAGCGCAATGACACAAATTATCAGTGACCTCTTACATAATATTTGTGAGCCTTATGTGCATGATTTGTTAGTCTTTTAAAAAGAAAGAATTGACCACATCAAAAATCTACAAAAGGTCTTCGAAAGGTTAAGGAAACACCAACTAAAGATGAAGCTGAAAAAATGTGCATTCGCGATCAGGCAGAACCGCAGAAGCCATAAATCATTAGCGCAATAGCATAGCAATTTCTTATACGATCCCTATTACTAAAGCCTACTCTTTCTTCGAGATATGTAACGAGCAGCCGAAAATGCTTGTCCCTATTGTATTTGAAAAAGACCCAATGCACAAGTGTTGCAGAGGTTTCTCCTTCTCAATGAGTACAATGGGAAAAGGGAAATTTAATGTCATTCAAATTCCTATTGGATATGAATTGATGACAAAAAGTATTGTATCTGTTTTTTTTTTTTTGAGATTAAGAGTACTTTATCTCTTTGGAGATGAGAAACTTGTATCGTTATACTTATATCAGTGTTATCCAAAGCGAAAAGTGCAAACAAGCTCTAGGGTCCATTGGCGCTTTAAGAGCAACGAAAATGTAGAAAATACAAGTATATATGTTTAGTCCAAGACTAATAATTATAAGCATGAATAAAAAATATATGGACAAATAAATTGAAAAAAATTATGAAAAAGTGAAATATCAATAGTTTAGTGTCGCCTCATTGGCAAGGAAAAGTATGTCTTAGAGCTTTGATGACGATACTGAAGCACACTATGTGCGAGGCGAAGCACTCAACACATTTAGAGCATCGTTGGAGCGGTTAAGCGCGCCTTTGACAACACTGGCTAATGATATAATAAGTATGACATGGGCGGAACAGCTTTACCTGCATTGCAATTGTACTCAAAGAAATGACGCACAAAAACAGGAGCAAGTTTCAAGGCTACTAGATTCAGGAAAATTTTGTGCTCATTAAAGGGTATACCAAATTCCTGTCTAAGGTACATTAACATCTCATACACTCAAATTTTATTCAGGACAGGAGAATAAAAGAACCAACATATCAAATTTCTCACAATTACATAATTGTATTCAGAGCATTATCTATATTTAGAACCGAACACTGACAGTACAAATAAAAGGAAGAAAACCTTTCGTTGATCTTCCATGAGATGCCTGTACTTGTCAATATTGGGTACAGCCAGCAATTTGGGCATAAGATGGTTTCGAAAATATCCAGGTGCAACTCTCACAGTTTCCCCTGCTTTTCCAAGCTTGTCTATGCCCTGCTTATCAAAACGCAATATTGAACAAGAATCAGGTCGTAATTGCAAAAGGGTCAGCCGGAATTGTTAAAATTGCTGAAGGGTCAGTTCAAAATAAAACAATCAAATAGTAAAAAAACCCATAAATATCGATAAACAAAAGAGAGAATCTGGACGTCATTGGTACATTGTCTGTGCAAATTGTAGTAAACGATAAAGGGTCAATTGGATGAATGAATTAGTAAAATTACTTACAGTAGTGAGAATGACTTGTAGTTTTCTGTATCGAACACCTTGGGCAGCGTAAAATAGTGGATGGTGTAAATGTACTTCTCCACCTTGGCACTTCTGGAAGATAGCTGCTGAGGTTTTCACATTCTTCAGCTGTTGCCGGAGAGTATTCCTACCATATTGCAGGCAAGCCATTTCTCACTCTTCTGTGGTGACGGCGGACGGCGAACGAAGAGGTACTTGACGGCGAAAGGTATTGAAGTCGGGTTCTTTCCACCTTTGCCCCTTTCTTCTCGTTTTCTTTTTTGTGATGTGATTATGCAAATGTTTGTACAAAATAAAATACACGCAAAATTAATAATCTCCTCTTTACATTGATGTCTTTTAAGGTCGAAAAATGGAAATATGTAAGTACACACTTATTTTTTTAGATGCATTTTTTTAAATGACTTTTTTTAAAAGAAAAATATTTTTTGAAAAAATACAATTTGTGTTTGGTTAATCATTTAAAAATTGTTTTTGATAATCAAATTGTGTTTGGCTAATCTTTTTTAAAAAGTACTTTTGAGAGTCAAATTAATATCAATGTAATTTTAATATTAAGATTATTTTATAAAGAGAAACTATTTTAAATAATTATTACAAAATTTTTAATTAAAATGTACATGTTTAAATATTCAATCAATATTATACATACATAAATTAATTAATTAAATATTAATATAATATTAACATGATGACCGAATTTGTCTTTTCATTTAAAAATGGTCTAAAACCTCCCCAATCTATATCTGAAATCTCAACTACATAGTATATTTTATGGGATTCCTATCCCCCCCTTAAACTATTTTAAAACGAAATTATTTGCTCCCTAAATGCTGAGGTGGCAAAAAAGGTGTAGTTCACACTCTTTGAGAGAGTGAAAGGCCAAAAACACTAATTAAAACTTTAATATTATTCTTATTTCATATTCATTTTTTACTTTTTAAAAAAAACCTTTATGTTTCCTTTTATTTATTTGTTACTTTTTACGTTTACTTTTATTTATTTGTTGCTTTTTACGTTTTTTTCTTCATTCTTACTCTCTTGAACAAATCAGCAACAACACCTGCGGTGATGGCATCTTTGATCCACCAGGTGAGCTTGGCTCCTCCACTACCAGGTCTCCACCCCCATGGTTCTTCCATCACTAAGCTCCCTCTCATTTTCAAATCATGCACTTCTCACAGTAGCTTTACTAAAAATCCATCGGAAATAATCTCTGTTATTCCACCATGTGAGAACAAACTCATCAACAACCAGTTCCAATATAAACCACCACTTAAATCACCATCGCCACATAATTTATTTTCATAGCTCCAAGATAGGGGATGCAAATTCAAGCTCAAACACAAAATTTAAAAGTCAGATGCATTCTTATCTTTTTTTCAGATCTAAAAAGAAGTTGGTTATCAAATCTACAATGAACATTATATTATACAAAAATCATACTAAATCTTCATTTTTCAACATTCCTACTAAACTAACTATAGCTAAAAACTTAAACCCTAAAATTGATTTTAAAAAAAGAATTTTTGGGCATTGAATTGTTAGAGATTTTGGGTGAAAATTTCATCAATCAAAAGAGAAAAAAACAAGAGATTGTGCAAAATTAGAGAATTTGAGGGTTGAATCAGCGGTTATTAGAATAAGATTGAAAATTTTCGAAGATTGAATTGAGAGTAATTTAGAAGAAAACTGATGAAAAATAATTTAACATCAAGTTGATGATGCTATGGCGGTAGAATAAAGAAAATAATTTTTTTTTATATATTAAAAAAGGTGATGTGATGTGGCAGGAGTGTGCAGATCACTGCTCAATACAAATCTGGTTATGACTTTTTAAGGGATATATATTTCAGTTTTAAAATTTTAAGGCGGTGATAGGACACCTGTTAAGTTAGAGTGTGTTGTTGGGATTTCGGATATAGATTGAGGGGGGGGGGGGGTTAGACCATTTTCTTAAAAAAAAAATGATGATTTAAATATAATTAAAATTATTAAGCAAAATAAATTTAAAAACAATTAAACCACTATATATGAAAAAATCGCCACAAAAATAAATAAAGTCCTTCATATTTTTAATCCTATAAAAATATTGTTGTTACCTTTATTTCTAATTTTGTAAAATAAAATATAAAATATAAAATAAAAATATATAAACATAAAATAAAATAAAAAATTATTATATAGAAATAAAAAATAAAAAATATTTTTTTTGAATGAAACTTAACCAAACTTATGAGATCGTTAATTAATTAATAGTGGATATATATATATATATATATATATATATATATATATATAT
>JAJOOE010012677.1:0-19979 GCA_036250405.1 Solanum raphanifolium | reverse complement strand
ATAGAGGCATGACTGGCGTGATCACTAAACTGATGTTGCCCACAGAGGGGACTTACACCTACGTGGCTCGTAGTTCTGGGACTATATGGGTACGCTGAACCCTAGTCCAACTCGGTATTATGCTACTCCCAATGAATTAAGTAGTTAACTGATTATGACTGAATTTCTGTAAATACTGGATAGCTCGAACTGAACATGCAAACTAAGAATGCAACAATTAATCTGATAATGATGCATTAATAAACTGAGGCATGTATAACTGAATAACTAAGATATCTGACCTAGCATGTGTAATTCAAGAACTAAAGAAATACATAGCTAGGGTTCTGAAATTCATGCGAGAAACTGAGCAATAACATGATAATCTGATTTGGAACATTTAAATAACTAATTCATGATGATCTGTTGATATTCTAGAAACCCTAGGTTTTTTCATAATCATGGAATCAAGAATCTGACTGAGTTCTAGGGATCTAATGGGTGAAAGGAACCCACTAGTGAAATCCCACATACCTGGTGACGAATTTCACGGTGAAATCCTTTGATTTCTGGGCTGGAACTGAAGAAAACTTGATGCGTTCTTGAACTAGGGTTCTTGACCATTTTCTCCTTTCTTGATTCTAATTTTCTAAGTTTTGATTAATGATTTTGACTAAGGTAAGTTCTAGTTATGTTTCTAGGCTTAATCTGACTAAAACCTCATGATTTAGGGTCTAAACGACATACCTTATGGGTTAAACGAAATAGGAAAAGACCAAAAGACCCCTAAATTAACTGCTGTCGGAGTGATCGACGGATTGGACCTACGGTCCGTCAATCAATCGACGGTCCGTCGATTGGGTCCGTAGGTCGAGTTTGCCCGTCAGGGCTTCACTAAAACGAGCATAACTTTTTACTCGGAGGTCGGAATTTAGAAAACTCGGTGGCGTTGGAAAGATAATTCAATTATCTATCATACCATGTCTCATGGGACACACAATTCCTTCTGTGATAAAAGTTATAACGATCTGAAGTTGACCCATCAATAATTTTCAGCTAACTGGCTGCTGACCCTCATCTACGGTCAGACCTACGGACCATGGATCGAATGACGGTCCGGGCTGGTCGACCGTAGTTTGTGTCAGAGGCTGGGTAAGGGAAGTCTCGATCCACGGACACAGACCACATACCGTGGTCTAATCTACGGACCGTGGGTCTGGGAGGGGTTTCAGTGTTGAACCACGGACCACCAGCACGGGCCGTGGATGGCAACCGTGGGTTGCACCTGAAACTTCTCAAAATTTGCATTTTTGGTCTCTTTCGAATACGGGGTGTTACAGTACTGATATGACACATTTAAAAACTAAGGCATGTATATATGAAATAACTGAAATATCTGACCTAGCATGTGTAATTCAAGAACTAAAGAAATACATAGCTACGGTTCCGAAATTCATGCAATAAATGAATTGATAACATGATAATCTGATTTGGAACTTGTAACTAACTAATTCATGATAATCCCCTGAAGTTCTAGAAACCCTAGGTCTAGTCATGATAAGGGAATCAAGAATTTGACTGAATTCTAGGGACATAATGGGCAAAAGGAACCCACTAGTGAAATCCCACATACATGATGACGAATTCCACGGAGAAAACTTTCAATTTTGGGGCTGGAACTGATGGAATCTTGTTGTCTTCTTGAACTAGGATTCTTGACATCTTTTCTCCTCTCAAGCTCTAATTTTCTATGTTTTTAAATAATGATTTTGAATAAGGTAAGTTCTAGTTATGTTTCTAGGCTTAATTTGACTAAATCCTCATAATTTAGGGTCTAAACAATGTAGCTTAGGGGTCCAATGCATAGGGAAAAGACCAAAATGACCTTGACTTAAAAGCTGTCGGGACCAACAGACGGACCTGGTCAACGGACAATGGTACGCACTACGGTCCGTTCTGATCAGTCGTCGTTCGGCTCAGAGGATGGGTTCTGCGGACCACGTTTCATGGACCTAGTCCACAGACAGTGGTTCAACCTACGGTCCGTAGGTTTTGGCTGTAGGTCGGTGCTTTTTTCTGCGGACTACATTCCACGGACCTTGTCCACGGGCCGTGGTCCCACCTACGGTCGATGTTTTATGGGGTTTTTTTTCTGTGGATCACATTGCACGAACCTGGTCTACGAACTGTGGTTCAACCTACAATGGGTAGGTGGCCTCCGTAGGTAGCACCTGCACTTCTGGAAATCTGCATTCTGTTATATCTAGGATACGGGGTATTACATTATCTCCCCCGGAGATGCATTGAGGGTGAAAGATCCACCAGGCCCACGACAACATGACAACTATCAGGCCAACGTCACTATAACAGACTCTGATGGACCTATTTTCCTACCCCCTCTACCTCCAGGGCACACATTTGTGGTGACTAGTAGCTTGATGCAGATTATTACAGTAAGGGGCTTATTCTCAGGATTGCCATCGGAGGACCCACATGCTCACTTAGCCAAGCTAAGGGTGGTTTGCAAAAGTTATGTAGGTAGACCAGACTTGGATATGAATGTCATCGGATTACGAGTGTTCCCTCTATCACTGAAAGGCGATGCTGCAGTATGGTTCACTGAGCTTCCTTATAACTCAATCTTTACATGGGACCAATTGACGGATGTGTTCCGAGCAAGGTACTATCCAGTATTCAAGAAGCTCAATCACAAAGACAGGGTCAACAATTTTGTAGTATTACCTGGAGAGTCTGTGAGTAGCTCCTGGGACAGATTCACTGCGTTCGTAAGAGGTGTCCCAAATCACCGTATTGCTGATGAGTCGTTGAAGGAATATTTCTATCGAGGTCAAGTTGACAACAATAAAGGAGTGCTTGATACTATTGCAGGAGGTTCATATGGAAACTACACATATGCACAGATTTCTGAAAAACTGTAGAAGATCTCTCGCAATAATAAAGCATGGAGTACTAGGAGGTCAGCTACTGGGAGAAACACATTTGCCATTAAGAATACGAACACCTAGTCTGCGGATGAGATTCGTGAGGAGATGGCTCAGATGAGGACCGAGTTGGGGTTGGTGTTAAAGCATGTGAGCGGAGGTGCAGAGAAGGTAAATGTTGTGAATTACTTGACTAGAACGCCACCACCAATTGAAGAGTGTTACAATAAAGAGGATGCTTATGCGGTGAATGATCAGACGTGAGGTTTCTGACCAAACGCCCATGGATCCAACGCAGAAAATTAGCGCCAAGGTCAAGGAAACCAAGGCCGGAACTATGGCAATTACAACCGAGAGGGTCAATATGTCCGGGATGGGAACTTTACTCGGGACAACAACTACAACAGGAACAACTATGGCAATTGAAACAATCGGGTTGGACCTTATGTTCCCCCTCAAAATCGAGAATCTGGTACTAGGGAAGCTAGAGGCAATATGGCGCGTATTGAAGATATGATGCAGAAGATGATGAGAAGGTTTGATGCAACTGATGAGAATGTGAAGGAGATGAGAAATGACTTGTCTGGTATTGGTCAAAAGGTTGATGCCCATGTAGTGTCAATAAAGCACCTAGAGCAGCAAATGACCCAGTTGTCTACTACAGTGAACCCACGTCAACCTGGTACTCTTCCTAGCAACACCATCCAAAGTCCAAAGAATGACGGTCATTGTATGGCAGTTACTACTCGAGGGGGTAAGCAAAGTTTAGATCCACCTATGCCGTCTGTGGTGGATGTTGAGATTAGAAAATAAGATGATGTGGTAGAGGTTATAGAAGAGTCGGATACTGCTACAGAGAAAGAAGCGGAGATATCTCAGAAAGTGGTCCTCATACCTAGACCTCCACCACCTTTCCCACAGAGGTTAGTGAAGAAGACTGAAGATGGTAAACATCGCAGGTTTATTACTATGTTGAAGCAGCTTTCCATCAGCGTTCCGTTGATAGAAGCTTTGGAGCAAATGTTCGGGTATGCAAAGTTTATGAAAGATATGGTAACAAAGAAGTGGTCTGTGAGTTTTGAAGATGATGATAGATTACAACATTGTAGCGCATTGCTACAAGGTCTCTTGTGCAAAAGAAGGAAGATCCTGGTGCCAACACGATTCCATGTACTATCTAATTGTTACACTTTGCTAAGGCATTGTGTGATCTTAGTGCTAGTATCAACCTCATGCCATTGTCAATTTACAAGAAGTTGGGTCTAGGGGACCCAAAGCCCACTGCAATGCGGTTACTAATGGCCAATCAAACTGTGAAAAGGCCCATTGGTGTACTCCATGATGTGCTAATGAAAGTGGAGTCTTTCATTTTTCCGGCAGATTTTGTGATTCTTGACTGTGAGATTGATTTTGAGGTTCCCATCATCTTTGGGAGACCATTTCTTGCCACAGGGCGTGCATTGGTTGATATGGAAAAGGGGCAGATGAAGTTCAAACTGAATAATGAAGAAGCAACTTTGAATATTTGTAGGTCATAGAATCTCTAAAAAGGGCATTGAGGTAGATAAAGCGAAAGTTAAAGTAATAGAAAAACTTCCCCCACCTATCTCTGTAAAAGGTGTGAGGAGTTTTCTAGGGCATGCAAATTCTACAGGAGATTCATCAAAGATTTCTCAAAAATTGCACATTCTTTGTGCAAACTGCTCGAGAAGGAGTGTAAGTTTTACTTTGATGATGCTTGTCTTAGAGCATTTGGAGAGTTGAAAGAGAAGTTGGTTACTGCACCTATCATTATTTCACCTGATTGGGGACAACCGTTTGAGGTAATGTGTGATGGAAGTGGAGTGGCGCTTGGTGTGGTACTAGGACACAGGAAAGAAAAAATTCTTCACCCTATTTACTATGCTAGCAAAGCTCTAAATGTGGCCCAGAAGAATTATACTGTTACTGAACAAGAACTTCTTGCGGTGGTTTTTGTATTCGAGAAATTCCGATCCTACTTGTTTGGTACTAAGGTCATAGTGCATACTGACCATTCTGTATTGAGGTACTTGATGACGAAAAAAGATGCAAAACCAAGATTGATTAGATGGGTATTATTGCTGCAAGAGTTTGATTTTGTGGTAAAAGATAGAAAGGGGACCGAAAATCAAGTTGCCGATCACTTGTCCAGATTAGAGGAAGAGGCTATGCTAAAGCTTGGAGATAAGGCTGAAATTAATGATGTTTTTCCAGATGAACAGGTATTGGCTGCCTCCCATGATCTGATTCCATGGTTCGCAGACTTTGCTAATTATTTGGCAAGCAATCTGCTGCCCCCGGACTTGTCTTTTCACCAAAGGAAAACGTTTATGCATGATGTTAAGAAATTCTTTTGCGATGAGCCTTACTTGTATCGTAGTTGTGCTGATGGGATTATTCATCGTTGTGTGCCCGAGGTCGAGATGTTGAGTGTACTTTAAGCATGACATTCATGGCCTGTTGGAGGGCATCATAGTGGTATTCGGACTGCGCACACGATTTTGCAGTGTGGTTACTGCTCATGATTTTGCCAAGTCTTGTGATCGTTGCCAAAGAGAAGGAGGAATTTCAAAAAGGCAAGAGCTTCCTATGAATCCTATATTGGTGATAATGTTGGTTGATGTATGGGGCATTGATTTTATGGGTCCATTTGTAAGTTCACATGGGATGAAGTATATTCTTGTTGCGGTTGATTATGTATCGAAGTGGGTAGAAGCAATTGCGATCTCCAACAATGAAGGCAAAAGTGTCACCGCATTTTTGAAAAAGAATATCTTCTCCCGATTTGGTACCCCGAGGGTGATCATCAGTGATAGAGGTTCCCACTTTTGTAATAAGTTGTTCAAGGCATTACTTGAGAAGTATGGTGTGCACCATAATGTAGCCACTCCTTACCATCCACAAACTAGCGGACAAGTTGAAGTGTTCGACAGAGAGATCAAACAGATTTTGGCGAACACTGTGAATGCTAATAGGACGGATTGGTCAAGGAAGCTTGATGATGCTCTATGGGCCTATCACACTACATACAAGGCCCCCATGGGTATGTTTCCTTACCAACTTGTTTATGGGAAGTGTTGTCATTTACCGGTAGAGCTAGAGCATAAGGCGATGTGGGCAATGAAGAAGGTAAATTTGGATTGGGGCGCCGCATCTAATCAAAAAATGAATTACTTGAATATGCTTGATGAGTTTCCCCTAAAAGCTTATGAAAGTTCAGCCTTGTACAAAGAGAAGATGAAGAGGTATCATGATCAAAGAATTGAAAAGCGAGAATTTGTGGTTAGTGATCTTGTGCTTCTATTCAACTCTAGGTTGCGCTTGTTTCCAAGCAAACTCAAGTCCAAATGGACTGGGCAATTTTTGCTCACAAAAGTGCTCCCCCATGGAGCGGTTGAGCTTGAAAAGAGCGAAGGAACTAGGTTAATGGTAAACGGGCAAAAAATCAAGATCTATAAGGGAAATACTGAAAGTGTGCAAGAGGTTATTGAGGCCTATCATCTTGATGAAGTCTGAGTAATCAAGAGGCCTGCGTCGTGCCGCGACGTTAAATCAAGTGCTGCTTGGGAGGCAATCCAAGATGTACAATCTAGCCAATGATAGGTTTTCGTTTTCCATCTAGCAGTTTTTGTAGTTAGTTTATTCTCTGTATTAATTTAGATAGGCGTTTTAGTTTTTTTATTGTGTGTTGGCTAGAATTAGCATAGGGTCCGTGTCTTAAAAGAGTGTCCAGAAAATGTAAAAAGAATAGCTTAATGGTTCCTACATGTACAGGTACGCTATGAAAATTTTGCAGAAAATGGTCTGGTGCAGAGGTCTATGGACCCCATCGTCGGTCCATCGATCCATCTACGGACCGTGGATGGTGTCCGTAGATCCCAGGTAAGTCCCTACAACTTGTCCAAGTGTAAAAGTGATCTACGGTCCCAATCTACGGACCATAGATTGACCCACGGACCGTAGATAGGGTCTCGTGGGTCCAGTACCCGTCTGCTGCCTGACCCGACCTGGACCCATCCTATTTAAATCCCCCAGTTTTAAATCATTCCACTTCCCTCCATTTACTCCCAAACTCTTTAAATCACTCAATAATCACTCCATCACTCCCCAATTAATCCTCCCTTCCTTTTCCCCAAACCCCTAAATTCCCTTTCCTCTCCAAAATTTTCCACAAGGTCCGGTGTTCGGGTTAGTTACGAAGAGGTAATTCGTTGTTCTTGCAAAGCTTAGTGTCGTCACGCAATCACCCCACTCCTCGTTGCTTGTAAGGTAATGGACTTTCCCCTCACTTTGAATTTTGTTTCATGGATTGAATATAGAAAGTCAGGAGTCGGGTCTTGACCTTGGTTAATTGTTAGATGTAATTGCATGATAAAATTGGAAGTTACGATACTCTTGGAACGATAGATAGTGATTGTGTTGCCTTATTGTATGTGATTATAAGTCTAAATGTAAGTTTAGACTTAGGGTTCCAAAGTTTGTCTTAAATACTTGGTTAAAATAATTAATCAGAATCCTAAGAATGACAACCTAGCATGATTCAATGTTGAAATACATGGTTAGACTAGAATATTGTTGAAAATGGTCTAAGATGTGGACTTGAAAATAAATAATGGTTGAAATCTGGCACAGATCACATCCACGATACCCCGTCTACGGACCGCAGATCAATCTACGGACCGTCAATTTGGTTCGTGGTTGGATGCACCTGAAGTTTCACTAAGTGTGAAACCACAGATGTGGACTACGGTCCGTAGATCAATCTATGGAACGTTCTGTACATCTGTGGTTTCCATCTGCGACTAATATTGTTGGTCCTCTGATCCACGGATCGTAGATCAGTCTATGGACCGTAGGTCTCCTCCGTGGATGGCCACTGTAGCCTCTGCTGAAATTTTCATAGGACTTTGTTACTGTTCGTTTATAGTTCTGAATATTTTTTTAGTATGTTTATGGTTAGTTTTGGCACTAATATTGCTTCCACAGGTATGATGGCACCCAAGAAGCTAGTCACCTACTCAAAACAGGGCAAGTCAAAATTTGTTGCTCTAGCTTCAGGTTAATCGATGAGGACATGGACACGGAAAAAGATCCAGCATACGTTCCTCCCAACACAAGGACTTCTCCCACTGCACCCTGAGCCACCAGAGGCACCCCTCAGAAGGTGATCCACGACGTAGTCACTGTCTCCCAGTTTGATGAGAAGCACACACTAATCGGGTCACCAACTGGGGCTGCTTCCAGTGCAGCTACTGGGTCTGTGTCTGGCTCCGAATCTATCCATGCTTCGAGCTCTGAGTCCAGCCATGCTTTAGGGTCCGAGTCTGCCCATGCTTCGGGGTCGAATGCCAAGTCAGCCACTAGGTCCAGCCAGAATGAACGGGCAGCCTCATCTGATGAAGCCACTAGCTCAGAGTCTGTACCCATACTAAGGAATAAGAACCCTACTCCATTTATCAGTGAGCCAAACACATGGTGTGTTGAGGGCCAATGGTAAATCTATTGGGATGCCAAGATAATTAATGACAAAGATAAGATGGCCTGAATTGTTACAGAGGAGCGCAAAGTACTCACAGGGAGCTTGCACACTGTCCAGACATCAACCGGCTTTTTAACCTTCACAACTGTGACTAGATGGCTCGAGACCCAGGTACTTATAGTGAGGAGATTGTACGGGAGTTTTACGCCTCATATGCTGCCACTCTCCGTGGTTCGATCTCCAAGCGGTCAAAGCCCATAGCCCAGGATCCTCTCACTTCCACTATGGTCCGGGGTTGTCCGGTGGACATATCACATGCCACCATCAGCCGCTTTTTCTATGGACCTACCACGGGTAATTCTTGGTCACTAAACACAGCGGAGTTTGATTACAGATGGGACATCGTGCGGAGCGGTGCTTTCCAGAAGAATGTTGAGCAGCGAGAGGCTATTATACTGTGGTTAGCTAAATACATTGCTGCAGATGGCGAGTGTGCGGAGTGGGTCGCCACACCACGGTCGGGTATCTGAAAGGCCACATTAAACTTTGTGGCCAAGTTCTTCTGGTTGTTGGTGCGTAACAGGGTGTCGCCTACAAAAGCTGACAACCAATTTACATGGGACAGAGCGGTCATGGTTGCAGCATTGGTAGTGGGAGTGGAGATTGACTTTGCCCGCATGCTCCTGGCAGAGATTCACGAGAGGGCATTCAAGACCTCCACTACTTACCCCTTTCCATGTTTGATTTTCCAATTGTGTAGGGACTCTGGAGTGCTGATCTGGCATTGTGACAGGTTAATCCACCCTACAGGGACTTTGGATATAGGCCTCATTCAAGATGAGGCAAATGTGGCGGCACCTCGCAGAGAGCCCCAGGTTGAGGTACCTCCCTTGGGTGCAGATCTTGCAGACACGGTGGGGCAGGTACAGGGCAGTGACCCCATTATACCAGATCACACCGATACTATCCCGACCTCCTCTTCCCAGGCTGCAAGTAGGGCGCCCAGCTCATCCCGGTCCACACCACTATTAGGAGCTGATTTTGTCCCGTTGGCTATAGTACAGAAATTAGAAGCTCAGATGGCCACACTGCTGCATCACATCTAGCCTTGGATGCAAAAGTCAATAGCTGAGTCTGAGACAAGAATGCAGTGAATGATGGAGGGCATGATGGAACTAAAAGATCCAAGCCGTTAATAAGCGTCTTGATGCCTTTGAATTGAGAGTCCTTGAGCAACCAGACTCGACCATATATCTATCATGTTTTCAGTCCGACTGAGCTAGTCTCCAGGCCGATGTTGATGCCATTCTTGCCACATGTAGAGTTGAGCCTCAGGATACACTTACTGCGTTGGCTGATGATACGGTGCTGGATGATTTATTCTTTGGGACCGCCGAGGAGGGGCGTGAGCCTACACATACCAAAGGCAAGAGGCACCATTCTGGTCGCACCGAGGAGGAAAAATCCCAAAAGAGACAGCGTAGGCAAGAGATGGAGGCTAGGAAGGCTTCAATTTTGGATGAAGAGTTGCGCCAACGAAGGGTGCGTGAGAGTATTGTAGGGGCATCGAGTTCTGCCCTAGTTGTAGAGGTCCCGCCTGTCATGAGAGACGTTGTGAGCACCACTGATGGTGCGGTTACAGTGACCGAGAGCACTACTGAGGGTGCTATGATGGTTGATGTGGGCACTACTGAGGGTTACCCAAGTATGGTTCTAGCGGGCTCCGGGAAACCGAACCTACCCGCTTGTTGATGATTCTTCGGCGCAATGCGCCACAGGTTTGCTTCACCCAATCCATTATCTTTTATTGTTTTTGTATGCATTGGAGACAATCGCATCTATTTTTTGTTGGGGGTGGAGTAAACGGATTGTGAGTGATAGGGTGCAGTCTGAACAACCCAACTCATACATCCTCTCTTTGGGGTTTTCTTGCCTGTGTTCTTTTTCCCCAAGAGACTGTTTAAATTTTGGTTGAACCGGCATGTGTTAGGATCGTATGTGTAGAAGCATGAAAAAGAATGAAGCATGATGGCCTATGAAAAATATACCCGTCCAAATTTGCTTATGTGTGCTAGAATTGGTAGGCTCAGACAAGTTGAATGTGTTGGCTCTGAGTATGACATGATAATGAATCAACTTGATGGCATGACTTAAGCTGAAACTTGAACTAGGTAATCTGATAATTAAACTATGTGCCAAGAGTGTGTTAGAATAGTTGATTGATCAAACAGTTTTGTGCAAAACTAGAACTTGCCTGGTTAGTCCTGCTAAGACAATTCAATCTAGAGGTTAGGAAGTGATCATAAGCCCTTGTTCTGATAAGTCCACAAATTGCCTAAAATAATGATCCAACCAAATAAAATAAATGCTCCCTTTGATCCAAATGCTTTGAGCCTAAAATTAGACCATTTCTTTCTAATCCCTGAACTCACCTTCCAATAATCAACTATGTTGGCCCCGGTCCCTCCTTTGACATGTGCACCTTGACTTAGGCCAAAAGCCTAAGTTGATGGTGGCTAATATAAAAAGTAACTTCAATCATGGCCCTGACCCGACATCGGATATTGTGCACCTCAACCAATGGAAAATCCATAAGTTGAGGGTGGCTATGAAAGAGGAAACCGAAAGAAAAAAATGGGTATGAAAGGAGTTTGACGTTGAAAAAGAGAGGAAAGAATATGACTTGTTGAAAGCTAAAGAAGAGCATTATTACAACAATATATATATAGTTTAAAGAGCTACAAGGTCTAAAGCCACATCCATTGTTGGAGAAAATCAAGGGAAAGAAGGCAGAACGGTAGGATGTCAACAATAGGGCAAAAAGAGGTTGAAAGCCTAGTGTAATGTCAAGGAGGGCAGAAAGTCTCTAAGAAATACCCAAATGTACCACACCTGATCCTAAGCCTACGTTACAAGCCAGTAAAGTCCTATAGTGATCCTAGTGTCTAGTTTGGAGAGTCTAAGCAGTGAAAATAAGGGCAAGCCTATGGTACTGAGCACTCTGAGTATCAGTGTTGAATGAATCCTTGTATTCAAAATTCATAGTCATTTTATGAAAGAAAAGGGATTTCGTTTGAAGTAAGGGCACTAGTTACATTGTCGGAAAGTTGGTACTTTGGTGATAGTGAAACAGTGTATGTTGTGTGTTGGTTGGTCGATCGTTGTCATGGTTTGATCCGCATGAATTAGCCTGTCAAGTTTAAGAGAACAAATTTTGCACCCGGAAAGTGAGTGGAATATAGAGCCATGTGATTGTTTGTGCATGAAATGCTTGCTTCTATACAAGTGTCGTTTAGAGTCTTAGTGCGTCGCTTGAGGACAAACAACAAATTTAAGTTGAGGGTGTTGATATACCGTGAGTTTACAGAATTTCTAATACATTTCACTTACAAGTTGTGTGTGCCTGGGGCCTTTTGTATTGGTTTTTATAATATTTTGCAGGAAAGATGTTCAGGCGCGGAAGTAAAGAGACCGCTAAAAGAAATGCAGAAAAGGGCATCTACGAAGATGATCTACGGACCGTAGGTCTATTGACGCTCTGTAGATGGTGGTCGTAGATCAGCAGGCAAGGCAAATCAGGGAAATCTGACCAAGTGTGGAACAACGGTGGCCATTGACGGTCCGTAGATGGATCTACGGACCGTACTGTTGAGCCGTATCTTGATACTGCGAGGGTTCCAGTACCTAATTTTTGAAGATTCCAAGTGTGGAGCTAGGAAGGGGATTGACGGACCGTAGATTGATCTACGGTCCGTCCTACAGTTCCGTCGTTTGCTTCAGAGAAGCTGATTTTTGGAAACTGAAATATTTTCTAAGTCCTGGCTGACGGAAGGGACTCACGGACCGTAGATCCATTGACGGTCCATGAGTCAACCTCGTGGAATGAAGACTCGTGCCTGAACAAACTTTCCTTAATTTGTTTCCCTTGTAATTTAGGTTTTGTTTTCTATAAATTGGGCATGTAAACCTCATTTTTGGGGGTAGGAGATTATTATTTTATTCTAGTTCTTGACTTGGGAGATTAACTTGCAACTTTAGCAATTCTTAATTTCCTAAGTTCGTTTTGCAGATTTTGGTGTTGCAATTCAAGTTGAATTTCTGGGTTTATTATTCTTCTTACGTAAGTTCATAATTCTTTCATCTAAAACAATGAATTGTGTTCATATGATTATGGGTAATTAAACTCCACAACTAGGGTTGTGGGAACCATGAGCGATTAACAAAGTATGAATAGTAAATAACAAATTCTTGAATAGTGTTGTTGCATGCATTGATAATTCTTTCGTTTAAAAGTCTTTTTAACGAGTTCACGCGTTAGAACTCGCCTTGTTGCTACTTGCCAGACCAAGGAGGTAATCAACAAGAAAAGAATTATCAACATAGATTTAGTGTGATACTATCTAATAGGCTATTGTCGATTGGTGCGAAGTAATAACTACGCCAAACATCGATTATGATGTCTAATATGAGGTAAAGGTAAGGGTTAGTAAATTATACACACGTAGTCAGACCAAGGTGCGGGGTGAAATTCCCTAGATGTCGGACCAAGGATTTAGAGATACCTAACTTATCACTTTGCATGTAGTACACCAAGAAAGGATTGCTATTACTAGGATTACTGCGTTATGAGCTTGTGGGGAACACGTATACCTTAGTTAATTCTCTCATCTTGATAACAACCAAAATTGACTGTTGTTTACTGATTACTTACTGACTTATTACAATTTGTTTGACAAATCCCCCCCTTTTTAATTACTTGTTTCTGGAAGTAATTTGACTAATTGAATATACTTGTTGGTTAAAGTAAAGTCTAAACCATTTTCCTCGTGGGATCGACCCCAACCTACAGGTTGGGTTCTTTACTTGATAATGATCGCTTATGCTTCTTTAGGGAGATGTAATTTGAGCGTATCAGGGTGTCATTTAGCAAATATGTGTTGATATTGTTGTTGGGTCTTGCTTGTTGATAGGACAGATGTATTTTAATGGTGCTTTCACCTAGTGGTTGTGGTTTCATTTAATGGGTTTGTAGTTTCAAATACAAAACCACCCCTATGTTTTCGGCTTGCCCAAGAGGGAGGTCGCGAAACCAAGAACGCTAGACTGATGGCCTAAGGAGTGGGTTGACATGAGGTTCAGCCCGAGAGGGTGAGCCCTAGTCCCATATCCTAACACTCAGCTCGAGAGAGTGAGTGGGTAAGGTGTAGGCGGGCCTTCATGCGGCAAATGGGTGTCCGAGAGTAATGCATTTGAAACGAGGTAAGTTGCCCGAGAGGGAACTTATTTCCATCTAAAGCTTAGCCTAGTCACTATTACCTTGCAAATTTCCTCTCGAAAGCACGTACCCAACGATTTATCTCAACTTGTATTGCGGTCACACCCCAAGAACTTTTCCCCATACTTGATTTTCTTGTTATTTTTGTTGTTTTTTACTACTTGTGACAAAACCCCATTTGATATTTGACACCTTTGTGTCACCCCTTTTAATTTACAATGATTTTAATCATTAGTCTTTAGCTACGACTAGTTTGAACTTAATTTTATTTTTCTACTAATTCTCAAAACCACTCCCTTGGGACAAGACCCCAACCCTTGGTTCGGTTACTATATTATCGACAATCGTAGACACCCGTACTGTAGGTTAGTGTCATTGGTCACGATAAGCAAAACCCATTTAGATTCAACGACTTAAATCAATCGTTCATTACCCATTATGTGAAATTAGTATTTGATTGCTCACACACTTCTAAGATTCCCTCTCTATTTGTTCAAACACCGCGTTAATTTTTTTCGTTAACAATTGATTACCAAACTCTTAATAATGATAATTGAATTTTATTAATTTAAATTATGTTGTGTTTTTTATTTCCATTGTACAAGAAATTAGAATACTTTCATACTTTGTATCTGAATTCTTTTCTTTATCACTCCTTGTAGGATCGACCCCACCTCACTGTTAGGTTTATTCTTGTTAGAGACCACCTATACTTTGAATCATAAGAAATGTAGTTGAGCGTTATCAGCATTGTGACGACCTTATTAATAGCTGTTATTGGTATATAGGGGCAAACTTCCACATTTTCAAGTTCAAACGAGGCCAAGAACGGAAAAATACGAAAATTCCCATTTTACATGTGCTATTAGTCCATTAATTTTGGTTGATATCTCATCCCATTGATTTTTGGCCAAAATTTTTTGTGGGCGTCCACTACGACCTTATTAATGGCGTGTGTTTGTTCGGAGGGTCAAACATCTGCATTTTCAAGTTCAAACAACGCCCAAAACAGGAAAAAACAAAATTTCTCATTTAACTTTTCCTATAGTCCATGGATTTTGGGTGATATGTGACCCCGATGTATTTTTGGCCGAAACCTTTTTTAAGCATCCTTGAAAACTTTATCAATGGCATAGGTTTGTCCGGACGGGAAAATGTCTACATTTTCAAGTTAAAACAAGGCGCAGAATAGGAAATACCAAAGTTTCCGTTTTACATGTGCTATAGTGCATGCATTTTGGGTGATATGTGATCCCGATGTGTTTTTGGCTGAAATGTTTTGTGCACATCCGTGAGGACATTATAAATGGCGTGCGCTAATCAAGAGGGGAAAACATCCACGCTTTCAAGTTCAAATGATTCCCCGAACGTGAATTACCAAATTTTCTCGTTCTACTTGTCGTATAGGTCATGGATTTTATGTGATATGTGATCTTGACATGATTTTGGCGAAAAAATGTTTTGGCATTTGTGTTGACCTTATTAATTGCATGGGATGGTCCAGAGGGGAATACATGTGCATTTTTAAGATCAAATGAGGCCCGTAACGGGAAATACCAAATTTCTCATTTTACGTGTGCAATAGTCCATGGATATTGGGTGATATGTGATCTCGACGTGATTTTGGGCAAAAAAATTTGTGGGAGTATGTGACGACCTTATTAATTGTGTACCTTTGTCCGGAAGGGCATACGTCTGCATTTTCAATCTCAAACAAGGCGCGGAATGCGAAATACAAAATTTCTTGTTTTACATGTGCTATAGTCCATCAATTTTGGGTGATATGTGATTTCAACGTGTTTTTGGCTGAAATATTTTGTGGGCTTCTCTGCGCCCTTATGAATGGTGTGGGTTTGTTCATAGGAGCATACATCAGCATTTTTAAGTTCAAACTAGGTGTTGCAATGGAAAATACATTTTTTTCTACTTTTTGTGAGTTATATAATCCATGGATTTTAGGTGACATGTGTGCCCAAAGGGTTTTTGGCCGAAATATTTTGTGGGCGTTTTTGACGATCTACATAATGGGGCTTGTCAGTTCGAACCCACCTAATTCATTACATACTAAACGATATGGTAGTACATATTGTTTGCCTTTAATAAAGACAATAACTTATTACATTATTTATTACGTAAATTTTTGGTCGAATATTTTTTTGGTCATAGGTGACGTCCTATTTAATGGTGTGTGTTGGTTCAGTAAGGCAAACATCTCTATTTTAAAGTTCAAACTAGGCTCAGAAAGGGAAATATGTTTTTTTCCATTTTCCGTGTGTTATGATCTATTTATTTATATTGATATATGCGCTTATTAGTTTTTTGGGCAAAATTTGTTGTGAGCATCCTTGAAGACCAGTTAAATGGCGTGTGTTGGTTTGGAGGGTCAAATGTCAGCATTTTCCAATTTAAACGAAGCTCGAAGTGGGAAACAATTTATTCTATTTTTTGTGTATCTTAGATGGATCTGGCTCTTGAACCATCCAAAATATTTTTCTGAAAAAACTTTATGAGCGTGATCCTGCAGTGTTTTTGGCTGAAATTTTTTATAGGCGTCCGTGACAACCTTATTAATTGTGTGTGATTTTCCAGAGGGGCAAAAGTCCACATTTTCAAGTTCAAATGAGTGTCGGGACGAGAAATACCAAATTTCCCATTTTACGTGTGCTATAGTCCATAGATTTTGAATGATATGTGACCCGATGTATTTTTTGCCGAAATTTTTCGTGGGAATCTGTGACGACCTTATCAATGGTGTGGGCTGGTCTGGAGCAGAAAACATATCAAGTTTAGAGTTCTAACAAGGCCCAGAACATGAAATATCAAATTTCTTGTTTTATTTATGCTAGTCCATGCATTTTTGGTGATATGTGATCCCGATATATTTTTTGCCAAAGTTTTTCGTAGGCATCTGCGATGATCATCTTAATGGCAAGCATTTGTCCAGATGGGCAAACATCCCTATTTTAAAGTACAAATGAGGCCCAGAATGGGAAATACGACGTTTCCGATTAAACATTTGTGTCCATGGTTTTGGGCGATATGTGATTCCAACATGTTTTTGGCTGAAACTTTTTGTGGGAGACCATGAAGACCTTATCAATGGCATGCATTGGTCCGGAGGGGAAAATGTTTGCATTTTAAAGTTGAAACAAGGTTCGTAGTGAAAAATACCAAATTTTCCATTTTACGTGTGCTATAATCCATGAATTTTGAGTGATATGTTAAATAACATGTCTTTGGCTGAATTTTTTTGTGAGAGCCCATGACGACCTTGTTGGGTAAGTCTGGAGGGGTAAACGTTTGCATTTTAAAGTTCAAACAAGTCCCGATACGCGAGATACCAAGTTTCTCATTTTATTTGTGTTATAGTCTATGAATTTTGGATAATATGTGATCCCGACGTATTTTTCACCAAACTTTTTTATGGGCATCCGTGATGACATTTTTAACGGTGTGCATTGCTCTGGAGGATCAATCATGTATATTTTCAAGTTCAAATCAAGCCCGCATTGGGAAATACCAAATTTCCCATTTTTTGTGTAGTCCATGGATTTTGGGTGTCATGTGATCCCAACGAGTTTTTGGCCGAAGTCTTTTGTGCTCCTCCCTGATGACCTTATTTATGTCGTGGGTTGGTCCGGAAGGCCATAGGCTCTGCATTGTAAAGTTCAAACGAGCTCAGGAATAGGAAATACCAATTTTCTCATTTTACGTGTGCTATAGTCCATGGATTTTGGGTGATATGTGATCCCGACGTATTTTTGGATGAAATATTTTTGTGGGCATCCTTGACAACCTTATTAATTGTGTGCGTTCGTCAGGAGGGGCATACGTCCGCATTTTCAAGTACAAACGAGGCCCGAAATGGGAAATACCAAATTTCTCATTTTATGTGTGCTATAGTCCTTTGATTTTGGGTTATATGTGATCTCGATGTGTTTTTAGCTGAAATTTTTTGTGGGCGTCCATGAAGACCTTATGAATGACGTAGGTTGGTTCAGAGTGGCACACATCGATATTTTAAGTTCAAATGTGGCGTCGCAATGGGAAATAGTTATTTTTCCATTTTTTGTGTGTTATAATTCAATGATTATGGGTGATATGTGCACTTAATGTTCTCTTGGCCGAAATTTTTTCTGGGCGTCTGTGAAGACCTATTTAATGGAGTTTTGAGCTACCTAATTCATTACATGCTAAAAGATATAGTTGTATATATTGTTTTCCTTTAGGAGAGGCAATCATTGATCACATTATTTATTAGGTAGATTTTTTGCCGAAATTATTTGTGGCTCTCTGAGACAACCTATTTCACAGGTGCTGCATAAATTGGGACAAACAATGTAACATATATATTATTTGAAAATCATGAGTACTATAAATCACAATAATTAACAATTAAAAAACATATTAAAATTTGGTGACTTTAAAAATTAAGCATATGTCACACAAATTAAGACAGATAGAGTAACATATATTTTCTTTAAAATTATGTCAATAGTCCTATAAATCAGAATAATTAACAACTCAAAATATTTTAAAGTTATGTAAAAATTTTATGAACTCTCTTAATTTCGTTTGTAGCATACAAATCGAAACAAATAAAATAACATATATTGAGCTTGTACTTGCACAAATATATATATATAGTTTTTCGACACGTGCGTTGCACGTGATTATCTATTCATAAAATTTACGCCAAGATTTGAATAAAAAAATTTGCACAAAATAATATTGCAGATTCTTTTGTGAATGTTCAATGTCGATCGTCATATATATCTCTTATTTACGCGAACCTATGAAGATGGTCAATGAAATATATTATTAGTTAAATGCAATAATGTCTATATTTATATCAATTTGATGAGGTTCAATCATGTAATTAGTCATATCTCACTAATATTACCTTATAGACGATATTTATTGTGTATTTTTCTTGTCATCTCATCAGATGTGCTTTCCACGTGTATTCCACGTTATTCTATTTAGATGTCATATGAACATGTGGAGAACAACTACATTTTATATTTTAGAACTATTTTTGTATATTAATTTTTATTTTATAAGTTCTAGCATAATAAATGACGTTCTTGTTGTTAGGTCTCATATTTGACTTCTTGATTGACTGTGTACATAAATTAAAGATTGTTTTCTTACTGGCCATAGTTAACTCAGAAATGTTTCCCTTTTTTTTACCAGAGAAACTAAAAATTAAAATTAAAGAATATAGTTTATCTGTGAAATCATATATATAATCATTTATTTATCTTACACCCAACAAAGATATAGTTCATATACCTGTAAAGGATTTTCAATTCATTAAACCATGCATGATTCGTCCAAGGAAAAATAACAATATTGTGTTATCACCTATATAGGGGCGGTATAATAATATGAAAAATTATTGATAAAAAGTTATTATAAAGAAAGATGAAAGATAGAAATAATAAATGTAATAACTATGAGAATTCATAATATTATAACTAAAAAATGCAATAGAGTGTGAATAATGTTAGCAATAATTAGTAATAATTAAGAGAATTCATAATGTTATTACTAAAGAATTAATGTGCAATAGATGAATTTCTAATAACTTTTATACGTAGATAAATAAATAGGACTTTTAATTAATGTTACTATCTTTTTTTATGGTTATTAGATTTTAATTTAGTGTAGGGACAAAATAAAAAGGACAAATTACAGAAATACACACCTTTTGTTTCACTTATTTCCATTATCCCCTATTACTTTTAAAAATCTCCAAAATCCCTTATTTCTTTAATGTATCCGAGCTGTATATTAATGTATCTGAACCAGTATTTAATGTATCCGAGCTACATATTAATGTATCTGAGCCAGTATTTAATGTATCCAAGCTACATATTATGTATCCAAGCTAGTTTTTTAATGTATCCGAGATAGTATTTAATGTATCCGAGCTTCAATTGTTGTATACTGTTTTTAAATTTTTAAGGGATTAATGTAATTAGAAACTTATTAGGGATAGATTGTAATTTCATATTAAAACTATGGGATTTATGTAATTTACCTAAATAATGTTTATTCCATATTACAGAATATAAAGTTTATTTAATTAATGATAAATTTTAAATTATTCATATATGTTAACATATTTTCACATTTGTTGTGAGTTTTTTTTTAAAAAAGAACTCGGAACATTTTAAAATAATATATTTTGAAGTTAGAAGATCTTGTTAAATTGATAATACATTCATAATATATATATATATATATATATATATATATATATATATATATATATATA
>JAJOOE010012676.1:0-12560 GCA_036250405.1 Solanum raphanifolium | reverse complement strand
TCTTCTAAACTTTCATCTTAACTTGTAGCTTCAATCTTCACAAAAGAAATCAAAAATTCACCAAGGGTTACCCAAGTATATCAATAATCTGCATGAACATAAGAAAAAATGATTTAGAAAACTTTGAGATTCAGTAACCAAGAATCAAAATCTATATCGAAAACACAAACTCATTCACAGGAGAAACAAGCTGTTGCGGAGGAATTGGACAAGCAAGATATAAATGTTTCAGGAGAAACATCCAGGTTATTTGTGTAGCAGGGAATTAATTATAAATTAAAAGCTAACACATTCACAGTGAAACAACTTAATGTGGATGACAATATAATGAGAAATCAGAGAAATAACCTGATAGTATCTCTGTATCATATTGCATTACAGTGATAGCATCAAATATAAGAGAACTATATATCGCATTCATAATGATTTTTCTATCACAAAGCATTTACACTAAGGAGTATCATTAGAAATATTTGTGCAAAAGAAAAAGATGTTCCCGCACAGTTGTACAAAAACAAAAAACGGTGGAAAAACATGTGTGTACCACTTTATGTGCAGAGAAAAAAAGAAAAGAGAACAGTTATATTTTAAACAAAGATCAATAAAAAAAAACAAAGGAAAAAGATGTGTGTGCCACTTTACCTGCAGAAAAAAAAAGATCAGTTATATTTAAAATAGAGATCAACTATGAATACAATATATCGAATAACCACAGGCTCTATAAAGGTGATTTTTCTCACACTCTAGGCTTATCAGAATGACACACGCACCACCGTTGGAGCTCTCCCAACCGCAGATAGATCACATTCAAAGCCTAATCTTAATGGGAGTAAAATCCAACAAACTTCATCCATGAATTCAGCATCCAACTCTTTGAAAATTCAAAAAACTGAAGCGATGATGATAACTATTTCAGAAGGAGAGTTGGAATGGGCAAGAAAAATTATCTCGATCAACCTTAGGTGGATTAATTCAATTAGAAAGGAATGGAGAAAGTGATTGCTCTCTCCAGGGATCACCCACAACATAAATTTCAAAGAGCCCCTATCGTCCCAATTTAGAAAATACAGAGTGAAAAGATTTGAGGAAGTGCCGGTGGATCGCAGCTGAAGTGTGTCGATGTTAGACCAACAACGGAGGAGATTTAGCAAGATTCCAACTCATGGGAGTATTCGCCGTATCTCAAGGAACATCTCACTGAAATTTTGAGTAATTTTGAAAAGGAATGGCTATTCTAAATCTCCGACAATAACTCCGAGATACACATCGAACAAGCAAATGGTTGTTCTAAATCTCAAAATTAATTGAATGGGAAGGAGGGTTGACTTGAAAACAACCAGGTCCAAATGGTGAATGGTCTGCAAAGCTCAAGAAATCACAATGAAGAACAGATGGGAACTCATAAGCACTCAAATCATTTGGCACCATCAGGTTCTTCAAATTCTTCTTCGAATTTCTCTTTCAGGATCAATCAAATATCCAAATCAGGAACGATGTGGAACTAGGGCATAATCCCTCCAACAAGTCGAAGGGAAAGGATCACATAACTCACATGGAAGCAACTATTGTGACAACTCAGGTAAATCAACAGCCTTTCAATGAATATAAAAATGTTATAGAGGTTGCACAGATCGCATCAACACAGGAAGTAGGGACACCATTACATCTAGAACATAGAGAAAAACATGTCAAATAACACTTCTTAAATATTTTCATCAAAAAAAAATTATTCTTTGATAATACCTGCTGATAAATAATCTCTCTAATAGGTTTGCTACCAATATGATGAAACATCTTTAATTTAGCTTGATTTTCTGCATTTCTATTGCTCCTCGCCTATATTGATAGGTAAAACTTTCATATCTAAGAAAGCTTATTAACTTCAAAAAAAGTTTCACATCTAAATATCACGATGAGCTACGAAATGCTTGCTTTAATAATATAGACTATTAGATCACTAGATATACCTGAAAACTTTCAAAACAAAAGTGTTCCTTAACTAACCACTCCCATTCCTTATTTTCTACGCCCTTTAGAATATTTTCAAGAGCTTGAACGATTCGTTTATTCTTCACATAAGTAGCATGCAAGTATAAGAACGTTTCTTCTTAAAATATCTCGAGTTTGTCCAGTTTCAAACCCAAAGAATCATTGTTTCTACCTTCTATATATAGAACCACAGGAAATATAACTGTAAGAACTCAACTGCATATTTAACCTTCTAACAGTTAATTACAATCTGTTATTTACAGTTTTTTTCATAAATTTGTGGTGATGGAGTTTGATAGGAATGGACGAATATATTGTACAACTATAAGAATGTATCTCTTGAAAGATCTCGAGCTTGCTAAATTTCTACTTTCTATCTACAACACCACATGAGGTAATTTGTATCTATTTTGTTTCTTCTTACATCTTTTGTGAGTTCAAGTTAATTTGATTGTAAAAAAGCATGATCGATTCCTTAGACACACACAAAACACTATGATATGATCCATTTATAGTAGATAATAATTCAATGGTTCTTTTGCAATTACTAATTTATTTTAGTTAGATAGAAATCTTTTAGGAATTAGTTGCACGTGGTTACTTATTAGGATCAATTTTCTTAACTGCAACCACTTTCAAAATGGATTTCTCTAGTAGAATATAAATCCCGGTATCTTCTCTCTGAACACTGTTTTTAACTCATGACCTGTGAGAGCCTCTGTTCAAGAGTAGCTCACTGTTTTGTTTCTTTAGGAGCAGTCATTTCTCTTAGGACTGGTCCCCTTCTTTTTGGGATCTTATCACACGATAAACTTGAATATACTTCAAAAAAATTGACCAGCTAATCTTAGAGAAGAAGAGTAATTAAAACAAGTAGTGTAACTCGAACAAATCAAATATAGAAAAGAAGAAAAAATCAGCTCCCAAAAGAGGAAGCTTACCAGAAAGTTGAACAAACAGAAAAGAGTTAGTGATTCAGCTTTACAAGAATAGAAAAAAATATGGTGCAACTATTAGAACGTATCTTCTTGAAAATCTTGAGTTTTACAAGTTTTGAAACCTAAATGAAACTATCGTTGTTTCTACCTACTATGTACATCATATACAAGAGGTAATTTGCATCAGTTCTATTGATTTCTTCATCTTTCATTAGCTCGAGTTAGTTTCATCGTAAAAATATGATTGATTCTTTAGCACTATGCTATAAGAAGAAAACAATCAACAAATCAAATTTAGAGAAGGAAAAAAAAAACTCAAAGAAGAGGATCATAGCTGATATACAAGTAGACAGAAATTAGAGAACCAATTAGAAAAAAATTGAAAGAACGCTTTAAACAACTATTAGAATGTATCTTCTTGAAAGTTATCAAGTTTTCCAAGTTTCAGACTCAAAACGAAACTATCACTCTTTCAATATTCTATGTGCACCACCACGAACAGGAGGTCATTTGCATAAATTCTATTGTGTTTTACATATTTCATCAGTTTCAGATGCAAACGAAACTATCATTTTTTCACTTATTCAGTTGTAACATACTACAATCTCACTTGTCTCACTTGCTCTGTTAATAGTTCACTTGTAACTCATAACATATTTCTCAATTTGAACAGAACTCTCTCTATATTCTCTCTTACTATTGTTTTAGCTCGAGTTGTTAGTGCCTCTTTTCAAGTTTAGTTCATTATTTTTAATCTTTAGGAACACTTACTTCTTTAGGGACTAATCTATCACCTTCATTTTTTGGATCATATCACACTACAAAACTAAATCTTCTTTAAGAAATGATCAGCATCTAGTCTTAGAGAAAAAGAACTCAAACAAGAAGAGTGACAACTCGAACAAAACAAACAACAAATCGACTTTACAGAAAAAATCAAATCAACTCGTAGAAGTAGAGGCATACCTGAGATCCGAGTGAACAAAAGATATAGATTGAGTGAAATCACTGCTAGGCAGACCTCTGCTTTCTCTGTTACGAGAAAACACAGATGAAATACTGATCGATGAGACCTGGGTTACGTTTGTTGCTAGCTAGGTAGATCGACCTGTGCTTTATCTATTTTGAGAAAACACAGATTTTTAATTGAGAGCTAACAGAGATCGCTGTAAAGAAAGAGATGTTAGGGATGATCGTTGCTAGCTAGGGTTTTTTAATTTCACGATATATTTTGAGAAACAAACTGAAGCATCTTTTTTTTTTCTTTTCCTTTTAGAATTTTAATTAGTAATGAAATTTTAGGCGCCTAATTTTGGTGAAAATAGATGACTTTTTTTAACATTTCATTAGTTCCCGCCTTTTAATATATTTCTCAAGACCCCTAAATTTTAATTTGGGACCAGCTACTACTTTTTCTAGATACCGGATTTGGGACCTTCACAATAACATATGGAATTTAAGACCGAAATAAAATATCGTCCCAATATATGTACTTTTAGAGGTGGGATTATTAACTCATCCCTAAATATTGGTCTTAAATAAACCTTTTCTTGTAGTGCTTGGCGAGCTAAGTCGCGCGGTTAGGTGATTTTGAGTTAAAACTTTAGGGGTCATTAGTTATTCTTCCAAAATTGAACCTACATTATTTTACTCTTTCCCTAACAAGTATATAAGCTTTTTAGACTTAAATTTCCCCCAATTAAGTCACTTTCATAGAATCAAAAAAAAACAACCCCCAAATCTTCATCTCCCTTACAATATTTCTCTCTCTAAAACTCAAAGAAGAAGAAGAAGAGTAGAACTGGAGCTAGGGTTTGAAGGAATCAAGGTTTCTTCCTCAAATTCTTTGGAGATTCATCATCAAGGTATGATAGTCTTTGATCCATGGATAATTTTCATCCATGGAGTCCCTCCAAACTCAATTTCAAACTTGTAACTTTATCCAAAAAGCTAGGGTTTTACTCCAAGTCATGGATTCACTTCAAAAACGTTTCAAATGGTTTAATTACTTTATATTATGATCAATTTGATGATTACTTACTGTTTTTAAGATGAATTCCTCAAGAATCCATGAATTCTCCCAATTCTTCCAAATTGGATCTTAAAGTGTAGGTGTTGATTGATGTGAGTAGAATGCTATCGAATTATGAATGTTATGGATTGATTTCTTGAATTATGTATTAATTGAGGAATTTCTATGGTTGTTATGTTGAATTTCCCCCTAAGAAACCATGAAATCCCCATGTCCCCAATTTATGAACTTGTGATGTAGGTGAATTATAAAAAGATGGATATCATGAGAATGTGTTTGTGGTAATTGAACTATTTGAATCGTGTTGTTATCCATGTCTAATGTAGTAATCCTAGATGGGTTGATGAATCATGATCATGATGTTTATGTACATTCTTTATGAATACTTGAGTATAAAGTGAGTATGACTATGATGCAATTGTGATGATGTGAAAGGCTTTTCTCATCCAAATGAATCGGTAGGCTAATGGCATCCCTTTCATGGGTGAATAAAAGTAATGTTTAATGATTTTCCTTGAATTGGTAGGCTTAGAGCATCCTCTTCATGTGTAACTAAGAGTATCTTGACTTAATGAACCTTGAATCGATAGGGCCAATGGCATTCCTTTTATAAATGACTAATGAAGTATTCTAAGGCTTTGTCTTGAATCAATAGGCCAATGGCATTCCTTTCATGATGAGTCAATGAACTATTGTAATGAGGAACCTTGAATCGCTAGGCCTAAGCCATTCTTTTCATGAGTGACTAATAATGTACCTTGAATGGATAGGCCAATGGTACCCTTTTCATGAGAATTCAATGAGCTATCCTAATAATGTACCTTGAATCGATAGGCCGATGGCATTCCTTTCATGTGTAATAATGTTAAAAGATAATTAACTACTCTAGGGGAATTTAATGCTTAGCACTGAGTGGATATTGTGGGGTGGAAGCTCTCCCTATGTTAGGCCGGGTTTCTAGTAATAATCTCCTTAACCCATAAATATGTGCCCACATAGGATATTAGCTAGTGGATCCACCTAAGCTAAAATATTACCTGTTCTACCTTAGGCAAGTAGACCAATTATTTTCAATGTGGGACATGACACCGGATTACATGCTTTGCTCACATGGTCTATGTCGGTTAGGGCTTATTCCCATCATGTGAGTTATGTACTATGATTAATCAACCAGTTCTATGAAGTGTGGGTGGGGGTATTGGACTCCATCCATGGATTGCACGAGTAGGCTATGAGAGTGGCTATGGTGTGTTCCTCAAATGTAACAATGTCTAATGAAATGAATATGCTTATAATGATGCTATTGAGAATATGGACATAAAGGCTAAATGAAAGGATGAATGCTTAACTTGTATTGTTGTGAGGAGTTGTTTTCCTTAATATGACTTATTTAATGTGAATGTTCATTATCTATGAGTATTAACTAAAGATGGGATCAAAGAATGGTAAGTATGACTATGGTGGCCTCAAAGGGATACTTAGTATGAGTGGTATTATGGGATGCCATTCATACATTGCACAAGTATAACTTAGGGTTACCTAAGAGATGGTTCTATTATGTTATAATGATTTATATGTTGAATATGCTTGGGAGTTATGTTTTTATACTAAAGTTCATGATGTTTCTCAAACTTGGGATAAAGCATGGTTTTCAACTAAAATATCCTTTTTAGCATGTTTTCAGGGATTTTTATATATGGCTATCATACTTAGTGCATTTTTGTACTAACCCATATTTCTTCTACATTTTTCTACAAAGTGTTGGCTTCGGTGTTTTAGGTGATCTTCCTTTGATATAAGTTTGGATCGACTATTCTCCTAATTTGTGGTGAGTCCTCAAGATTTGAGGACGTATGAGTCATTAGTAGCTTTCTTTCTTGTCATTTTATGTTGCGGACTATGTTGAAGGGCTGTGACCCTATTGCTGATTCAAAGATTGTATTAGATGGCTAATTGAAACAAGTTAGACTTCCACTTGCTTTTATAAAAGACTTCCATTGTATAGATAAATTTTTTTAAATTCTACATCATTCCTTATGTCTTATGTTATGATATGCTATAAGGCTTGTATGAGGCTCTTCAGAGTCTTGTACGTTGTGTCACATCTAGGGGGTAACCCTTGGGTCATGACAATTTCAAGACATATTCCTTAACACTCATATTACCTTGCTTAAGATTGATAAACTCTTCCATCTTGGCTTCCCTCAACTCTCGGGGAAAAAACCTATCAAGAAATGCTAGTTTGAACATCTCTCATTCTATGGGGCCCACTTCTACCGACCTAGCATCTTTCCATTGTTCATACCATATTTGAGCAACATCTTTCAATTGGTAAGCGGCTAGCTCCACTTTCTCTATCAAAGTCACCCCCATGATAGCTTGTACATTATAAACCTCCTCTATAAACCCATTAGGATTCTCTTCCCCTTTGGAGCCACTAAACTCTAGAGGGTTCATCCTCAAAAACTCTCTCACTCTAGAAAAATTCATCCCCCTTATTGGGTTTGCCGGAGCTACTACCTTCATATTCACTTGTGCCGTCAAAGCTTGGGCTAATATTTGAAAAGCCGACCTAATCTCCACATTCGACATATCCGGAGGATCAATTGGAGCTTGGGGAGGATCTTGTAGAGGAGCTTGGAGAGGAACCTCTTGCTCCACATTGCCTTCCTCATCTCTCCTACAATTAGCCGTAGTATTAGCCATATCCTGAAAACCGAAGGGCAAGGATTAGGAGAAAGACCTACTAGAACTAAAATCTATGGCACGACTTAGAGAATCAAGAAATGAGATTTCCTAAACATCCAATAGCCTCCTATTCATCAATGTGGAGTGCTTCACATTTATGAACAAGACTCTACTAGACGTAGTTTGAGACAATCCTAGAACCATTCTAAAACCTTGTGCTTTGATTACCAAGTTTGTCACTATCCAAGGGTACACCCTAGATGTAACATGGCGTACTTGACCCCGAAGGAGTCTCATACAAGCCCTTAGCATATCATAACATAAGCTAATAGAAAAGTCTAGAAATTTTAAAAATTTTATCCATACAATCGAAGTCTTTATAAAAGCAAGCGGAAGTCTTTAATGCACTTTGTCTCAAACCATCTAATACAACCTTTGAATAAACTCTTGGGACATAGCCTATACAATAGTCTCAAAACATAAAAATAAAAGACATAAAGGAAATAGTGGCTTTGTCCTCGAAGCTATGAGAATGTACTAAATATGTTAGCTAGCATAGCATCATAAGAGAATAACATAAGGTTTAGTCAACATAAGACATAATTCATAAGCATAAGAAATACTTCATGAAACATAAACTATAAGCATAAGAGACAATATCATAATCATAAGCAAAGTCTCCAACATAAGCATCATATAAGCATTATTCAACCCTTAGTCTTTCATATCCTAAGTGAACTACTTCTTAAGTAATCTCAAAGCATACTTGTGCAATGCATGAATGACATCCCATAATACCATCCAAGTTAATTATCCCTTTTTGGTCATCTTAAACATAGTCCATATACATATTCAAGGCTTAGGCTTTAATATCATAAGAGCACTATACTGCTAAGTAACCTTAAAGCACACTTATGCAATGAATAAATGGCATCCCATAATACCATTCACACTAAGCATAACCTTGAAGTCACCATATGCATACTTACCATTCATTTGGTCTCATTCTTGGAATACTTCGTATAGACAAGAAGACTATCACCTTTAGTCAATTATATCATGGAGGCAACTATAGAAACAACCCAAGCTAAACATAAATCATATAAGAGAACACTTCATAAGTAGCTTCAAGTCATACTTGTGCAATGCATGAATGAAATCCCATAATACCATTCATACTAAGTACCACCATAGACTATCATACTCAAATGATTACTATTTATCATTCTAGACTACCAAAGAATAACACCCTATTAGGCTAAACCAAGCTATCATAGAAACATATTAATCATGCCAATCCAAGCTATTCTAAGAAAGGTACAACTGTTCCATCCAAGCTACCATGAAATAGTCTTAAGCCAACAAGGTCATGCTACCCTTACAAGCACACTATGATGCTAATGCAAGCTACCCTTAGGAGAGTATGATGTCTCAATCCTAAGCTACCCTTAGGAGAGTATATGTCCTTTATCCAAAGCTACCATGAAATGGTCATGGCCTAACCAAGTCATGCTACCATGAATACATTCTACAATGCAAGTTCAAGCTACCCTTAGAAGAGTATGTATCCTCAATCTTAGACTACCATGACTACACTAAATCAAGCTACCATGAAAGCATCCTACAAATGCTATTTCAAGCTAACCTTAGGAGAGTATGGATCCACAATCCTAAACTACCAATCTTGGTCTTGCCTTACCAAGTCAAGCTATACATGAATGGATCATAGGTCACAACTTCAAGCTATTCTATTCTAACATGCTTTGATTCATTTTAGGTCATTAATTCTTTCAACCTAATATCATTCTATGTGAGAAAACCTTGCATCTCCTAGCATATTTATGCCTAAGTGTGTAAGTGAGAATATGCTTTCAACAATACATATCAAGATCACATCATATTAGCTTTACTCTCAAAGCTTTACTTCTTACAATCATCATACATACCTATATTTCAAGGCATTCTAATCACATTCTTCATTATCAAGTGATTCTAGGCATAATTCATCATAAAGGTTCAACTTCAAGCTTTACTCATCATGATCCATCACATATACTATAGTCTAATTCAATTCATGTCTAATTTCTTTTAATCTTGAACAATTACTGTACTTAATCATCAATTCTAGAAGATCAATTCTAAGTCTTCAATTTCATTCACAAGGCACACATCCACTTTCTTCAAATCAATTAAACTAGGATTAGCCATGAAAAACATGTAACATCATCAATATATCATGATTAACTACTAAAAAAATCATAATCAAGTATTATCCACTCAATTGGAATCATACTCAACACTACCCATAATATAGGAAGAAACCCTAGCTAGATTTGGGGATTCTCTTCACAATTTGGGGGAAATCTAGAGGGCTCTATGGATGGACGAATCCATATATGAAATAATCTAACATACCTTGATTTAAAGCCCTTACAAAAGCATGTAACAATGGAGGAATTTGACCTCGCTTCCTTCTCTTCTTATTCTTTTTCTTCTTCACTTTCTAGAGAGAGGATTTTTGAGAGGGAATTTGGGTTCTTTGGGGATTTAGAAATTGTGTCTAGGATCAATGTATTTATGGGTCTATTAGGCTTATATATGGGGTCTAATTATTAACCATCCCCACTTAACCCCTAGCTAATAAGGAATCAACCCCTTAAGTCCCCAACTTAAAATAATTTAAGTACACCACTACCCCACCTACGAACCCTATCCACGGACCATGGGTCCACCCACGGCCCGTACTGGTCATCCGTGGATGGTGGTCTGTGGTTAGTGTTTGATGGCATTGACCCACGAGACCCACCCAATGGGTGTGGATCCCCCTACATGGCGTAGGTCCCCCTCGTGGGATCTGCCTAGGCAGATTTAAGGACTGTTTTGGGGTCCTCCTCAAGGACCCCTTTGGTTGGTCCTTGGGGAGTCGTACCTTGATGTTTAACCCCTAAACCTCTTATTCTAAATCCGGTTAGTCATTTTATGATTCTACCGATCACATCAAACTCTAAACTCCCATGTAAAGCTCTAGTTTAGCATACTAGTTTTCTGGGTGTTACAAAAGGTTCATACTTTTTAGATGATTTCTTATTGCTTTTTAAGTATAGCTTAGTGGATCCACTTAGTTGAGGATGTATTATACTCCGGCATGGTATAAGACAGTTTTGGCAGCGTGGACAAGACGTTGTATCATCATATAACTCATAGTGATGGTTGTCGGTCAGAGAATCTCCCAAATTGAGTTATTTTGTATCTTTACATACAAACTGAGTTATTATTGAATTTTTAAATACATTGAGTTGTTATTTACTATTTTGAAAGCTTTCTTTATAATGCATCTCTATTGTTCCTTTTATATTGAAATGAGTTGAATATTCATGAGTTTTAGTATCCTTGAGTTGAGTTGAGTTGACGTGAGTTTGGTTTCCTTTTTATCAGTTCAAGCTTGCAGTTTATGTTCAGTGTTCCACTTACATTCTCGTACATTTCATGTATAAACGTCATTTAGCCTCCATATTTCATGATGCAGATACAGGTAACCAGGATCATCAACCAGTGCTTCGTTGATCCAATTGAGTTCCAGATTTTCTTGGTGAGCCTACTTGCTTCCGAAGGATTTCCGTTTACTTTTCAGTTTAGTTAGGATAACGTGGGTCTTGTCCGAACTTCCATCATAGTTGTTAGAGGCTTCATAGATAGATAGACAGTAGTAGTTGAAGAGTCTTTTTCATTTCCTTTGTTAATATTTTTTTACTCGAGTTGCCTTCTTTGGCCAGTTGAACGTTCTTATACATTTCTGAGTTATTTTATTTGAGACATTTGAGTTAAAGCTTGTATTTGACTTCATTGTATATTGAATAAGTCTTCCACTAAGTATTGAGCCATACCAAAGGTTTGATTGGGGCCAACAATGGTTCTCGAGTGTCGGCCACGTAGAGGGTGTAGGCTCGAGACGTGACAATTTATCCATGATTCAAGGGCCGTTTGTGGTGTATTTATCAATCCAGGATGATTTGGACTTATCTACATAATTTGAGGATCGTTAGTGGCATATTTCTCAAATTAAGATGATTTGGACTCTATCTACATAATTTGAGGGCCGTTAGTGGCGTATTTCTCAAACTAAGATGATTTGGACTTGATTTACATAATTCGAGAGCCGTTAGTGGCGTATTTCTCGAATTAAGATGATTTGAATTTGATCTCTTTATGAATGTTCCATTAGTTTGTGGAATATTTGAGATATTCAAGATGCCTTTTAAATGAAATATAGTACCCTTTATATAGGCATGAATTAGGGTTAGGGTTGAGTAGCCTTCAAGAATTTTAATTGGAATTGAATACATCTTATAGAGTTTCAACTCAAATTGAACACGGCTTGTAGAGTCCTACAAAATTTCAATCTCTATAGAATCTATAAAAATTTACATGGGACACACGTGCCCAGAGACTAGTATTATTAAAAGTGGGAAGCTCCAAAGTGCAAAGTTGGATTATTGTTTTACCCTTATATTAATTCAAACTATTTAACTAATATTATTATTATTATTATTATTATTATTATTATTATTATTATTATTATTATTAACACTACAAGTGAGAAGGTGTAAAATCAAAAAAAGATTAAAATATCCATAAAAGTGTGTGTATTTATTTGGTACAAGAAAACGTGTCTAACTAAATCTTTTCCCCTTCTCAAAATTAATACTATTAATTTGAATATATAACTTATACTCCTTCCATTTCAAATTAATTGAATTATTGAGGTGTTTCACACCCTTTAAAAAAAAGATTAAGACATAAATTAAACATAACTTTTCATTTTTACCCTTATTAATTATTGTCAAATTTATGATTAAAATAACTAAATATTAATTAATAACTAATTCCAATACAAACTAATGAAGGGTAAAATC
>JAJOOE010012674.1:0-16483 GCA_036250405.1 Solanum raphanifolium | reverse complement strand
CTCTTTTGAATTTGAAGTTGTGTTTGGACAAAACTATAAATTAGTTTTTTTTTTTTTTTTTTTTTTTTTTTTTTAGTGATTTTGGGGTAAAAATATTTTTTTTTGAAGTTTTTCTATTGTTACAATTCTATGTCAAAAAAAATTTGTTCCGAAAAAAGTGAAAAGTATCCCTGATCAAACATGTTAAATTAAAGAATTTAATACCCAATGAAGGTGTTTTTTTTAAAAAAAAAAATGTATTTACATAATCTCTAGTTTTATCTATGCTCGTTGTTGGGTTTTAAAGGTGTGAACACGAAATGAAGGGCTGTGACTCAACTGAAGGGTTGTGACCTTTATGAAATGTTGTGTCCTTTCTAAAGGGTTGTGACCGTTTGAAAGGTTGTGCATTTTGCAAAGTGTTGTGACCTTTCTGAAAGGTTGTCTTCTTTCCAAAGAGTTGTGACCTTTACCCATTGTTGGCTTTAAATAGAGAGGTTTTCTCTCATTTTTCTGCATCGAATTCTTCCCTTCTCTTGCATACATTTCTTACAAAACAAAATCGATCAATTGTGTCTGTGTGTGTGATTCGTTGCTGTCATTTTGAGTTCATTGAAATTATTAAAGTTTGAGGTACCGCTACTTCTTTAATGGTTAATCCGTTTTATCTTGGGAGGAATTAATCTGCAACCTTGGGTACTTGAGGGGATTAAATTACTTAAGGATACACTGTGGGTTCTGTGGATTCGGATAGTTCTTTGTTTTCCTTTTTATCTTTTATTATTTCTTGTTTGCTAATCTGAATACAAAAGATAACAAGCTTAAGAAATTTAAATTGTTGGTATTTTCTGTGGTAAGAAAATTACTTTTATTTTCTGTATTCTTTTTGTTGGAAAAATTAAGAAGAAAAAAGGATTATTTTATCATATGATAAAAGAGATTTGGGATGAATTAGTACTACTTTAATATGTTTGAGTATATTTTTCGTAGTATATTTTCCTTGGATGGGTAAAATTATTTTTATTTTCTTTCCAAGTGCATTGAAGCATTGCACCCCTTCAGTTTTCTTTTCAATAAGAAAAAAAATTATTTTGTGCATAAAGGTTAAGATATGCACTTTTTTTTTTCTCTATATTCTTGGTTTTATATAACTATGAGAAGAAGTAAATAAATAAATGTTGTCTCCTAACAATATTTGAACATGAGTTTAGTTTCTTGTTGAAACTAAATGTCTTCTTGAGGAAAATAGAAATATGATGGAAACTGAGAAAAGGAAGAAAAAAAAGTAAGAAAAGTGACTTGCATGGAATCATTGCTGACAGATAGAATATGATTTAATGAGAGTAAAAATTAGGTTCTATCTTTATTTCCCTTGATTATTATTTTCTTTTTCTATCCTTTATAAGTTATGAGATTTATTTCATAAATGTTAGGATAGATGATCATTATGTGATGATCTCAAAATATGTCTTTATTATTATTAATATGTATTCTGTTTAGATGAGAAAAAAAACTTTTGTAGTTTTCTACTCCATATGAAATTTGATTGTGTTTGACTTTTGGAGACTAAAATCTTCTTATTTTTTTTACTCTTTTGGTTTGAAGAAAATAAGAACTTCACTAACAAATCAGATTGTGCATTGGTTTGAAGAATATAGAAACTTCACAAATTTGTTAAATACTCTGTTTGAATGAATATTCTGACTTGAAGAGTACAAAATCTTCGTCAGGAATATTAAGGCTAAATAATTTGAAAAAGATAAAATCTTCATCGTTAGCTAGAAACGGTGTTGTATTTGAGGTTTCTGGAGATTAAAACCTTTTTGGTTTATTACTCTGTCTGAATGTGAAATTAATTCGAAGAATATAAAAACTTCAGAATTCAAGGTTCTTTCGATTAACGATTAGAAGAATATAAAAACTTCATCGTTAAATTAGAAACAAGTTGTATAAAGATTGAATCTTTATTGTTAGTATTCTAAATACTTAGTGGTCTGTCTAGTTGTGACAGAAAGGGGGAAAAAAAATACTAGTAACATAAAATTAGTGATTTTTGTGCCTGCAATGGGTGTTTCTATGGATTAAATCTCCAAAAGAAGGCTTTGTGTTTCCAATGTGTATTGATGGTATATAATTTGAAAGCATGAAAAAAATATGTGGAAAATAATTTCAAATACTTGAAAAATATTTTTGAGAACATATTTAAAATGTGGGAGTTCTTTACTTGTGATAAAGACAAAATTAGACTTGCTATCTAATTTAATTTGAAAGTACAAGATATGAAATTTAATGACATTCTTGTATTATGTTAGACCTATAAAATTCTTGGAGTATATTTGATGTTGTGATCGTTGAGTCTCTCTTTACTAGTATATGATATGACTAGTATAAAACCACAAAATTATATTACTTGTTCAAAAGAATTGTATTCTTTAATGAAAAAGTGTCACTTAAAATATTGTGATTTTTCATAAAAAGATATGTCTGTTTTTATAGACATAACATTGGTGAAAAGTGATATGTTATGTTTGTGTTGTAAAACAAATATTTGGGTCATATTGCCCTTATTGGACCAAAGAGACTATGGTCATGGGTAATTCTATAACAAATTGAATATTATGGAAAGGTCCTTCTACAAAGGACATCTGGCAAGGTGCTGAATCTAAAACAATGTATGTATTTGATAAAGTTATCAAAAGTAAAGGACAAAATATTTGTAGACAAAAGTTACCTCGCGGAAGGTCTTTTCAAACCCATTATTTCTGTTTGTTCTTACTTACTTGAATCAAATTATTTGTGACATGAATACTTAGGACATGTCAATTACAAAACCTTGCAAAAACTGATCAACTTAGAAATTTTGTCTAACTTCTAATGCAATAAATCAAAATGTCAAGCATGTGTTGAATATAAGTATGTTAAGCATATTTATAAATTTGTTGAAAGGAATTTTAATCCTTTAGAATTGATTTACACTGACATTTGTGATATGAAGTCAACATCATCTCTTGGTGGGAAAAAGTGTTTCATAAATTTTATTGACAATTGCAATAGATAGTGTTGTGTTTATTTGCTGAATGGTAAGGATGAATCAATAGAAACATATAGGCAATATAAAATTGAAGTTGAAAATCAGTTGGATAAAAAGATTGTCATGATTAGAAGTGGTAGATGTGGAGAATATGAATCTTCTTTTGCAGAAATATATTTGGAAAATGGAATCATCCATCAAATTACTGCACATACCCACCTCAATCTATTGAAATTGTTGATAGGAAAAAACCGAACTTTGAAGGAAATGTTTAATGTCATACTTATAAGTTCAGGTTTACCACAAAAATTGTGGGGGTGCTATCATTATAGCAAAAGAGAACAACAAAAAGTTTGTTTGTTCAGAAAGAGAGGAACAAAAGTTTTATTTGTTAGTAAAGAGAGCAACAAATAAAAAAAACTTTTGTTTTTTAAGAAAGGGAGCAACAAAATTTTTTGTTTGTTCAGGCTTTGTTGTATGCTGATAGAGAAATGATTGCTACCCCTTAAAGTATAAACAAACAATAATTCTTGAAAGATAGTGATCTAACAATTTCCAATACAGTCTATTCCATATGAGAAATGGAAATGAGAGAACTATTCCCAAACAGGTCAAAATATGACCTAAGACTGTGGATTGTATGTTCATTGGATATGCTACAATAGTAAAGCATGTTAATTTGTGGTTCATATGTCCGAATCGTCGGATAGTTAAGTGAAGGGTCTAAACGACCTTGGAACGAACCAAAGGAGAATGTACTTAATAAAGTGATTCAGAGACGTAGTAAATGTCAATGGACAAATTACTCGAGTTTGATTTTGTAATATTTCTTCTTGAAAATGAGTCTTATAAATTCGAAGAAGCTATGCCCTTTGTGGACTCATTCTTTTTGGAAGGAGGCTGTCAATAGTAAGATAGATTCAATCTTGAGTAACCATACTTGATAGTTGGTTGATCTTCCTCCAGGAAATAAATATTTGGGTTCAAAGTGGATCTCTAAAAGGAAAAGAAAGTTGATGAAACTATTGATAAATACAAAGCAAGACTTGTTGGCATAGGCTTTAGACAATAAGAAAGTCTTGATTATTTTGACACATAATAGCCACTAACTAGGATTTAATTGTGCTAGTTGCAGTATATGACCTTTAAATTTGTCAAAATGGATGTGAAAACATTTTTTTTTAAATGGATAATTGGAGGAAGAAATTACATGGAACAACCCGAGGGCTTTGTGGTTCTTGGTAAAGAAAAGAAAATTGATGAGTCCACTATTTGGACTCGTTTAGGGCTATATTTTGATGAAATTAGTGTCCTCAAATGCATGTTTTATCTCGATATCTGATGAAAACCTTTAAGTTTCAGGTATTTGAAGTTTGAGGGAAAGCATGAACACGATCGAGCAAAAAGGAGCAAAAGAAGCTAAAAGAATGAAGAAATGAAGATCTGCGAATCGCCGAACGCATATTCGCCTTTTGTTCTTGTGTGCTGAGCCCTGAAGGTAAAGAGCAAATCGGCTGTGAAAAGGAGCAATCGGCATATCGCTGAGCGACTCTGCGAAGCAGTGCTACATCGCCCAATGATCCAGGACACAAAGATGCTAAAGGCAACTGATGAAAGGTGACGAAGTCGACTAAAGGGCGGATCGCTGAGTGTATCGATGATCCCGACTAACGTCGCCGAAAGATCCTTCGGAGCACATTTTCTGAAAACTATAAATACTAGTTAAGTTTTTATTCTTAGGAGCGTATTTTACCTTAGTTTATCTAGTTTTAGATTATTAAGTTGAGATATTCTCTCTAAGTTTTGGAGAGGGTTGAAGAACTTAGAGCTTTCAAGGGTTTCATCTTCAAGAAATTGGACTTGGATCTCTTGGATTCTTCACTTTTGGCTTGTTTTAAGACTTAATCTTGCATACCCATTGTTGACACCCAATTTCGACCCTCCACGATAGAAATTAATTTTCGAACTTCTTAATTTCAAACGATTTGAAATAATTAGTTTTATAAAAATTCGAAATATTTTAGAGGTTTTGATGATTTTTAGTCATTTCTACAACACTTTAGGTGGTAAATATGTTCTTACCTAATTAGTATATTTTACAAAGTCATCTCCACAGACGTTATGTTTTAGTTAAGTGTTTTATTAATTCACTTTAGTTTAAGTTATAGTTACAATTTTCAAATTTTAAAATACCCTTGTAAATTTTATAACTTTTGAATAATAAATTTGCTTTATATAATTATATATATTATTAGTATGTTTTTTATAAATATTTAATAATCATCCCCGAAGATTTCACATTTCAAGTTAAATATTTTATTAATTTAGTTTGGTCTAAGTTATAGTTGTATTTTCGAGTTAATTAATTTGCATCTAATTTAATTATGTTTTAGTTAAATTAATTAATGTCGTTAAAATTAAGAAGTTTGTTAACTAATTAGATAATTCATCTTATTTGGATTTTTAGTCGAAGTCGCAAATTAAATTCAATGTGGCTATACCTTATTTACGATTTTTGCCATCTCCTTTTACCTCTTTTTAAACCTTTAAAGTAACAAATATTGGGCCATTTATTTGCCATATTTCCAGCAGCCCACTTCATTATTCAGCAGTCCATTTTCAATTTTTCTTTCTCTCCAATTAATCCCAGCCCATTCCTAAACCAAACCCAAGCCCCTGACCCGGTCCAGCCCACCTTTTCTAATCACAAAAGAAACCCAGGAACAGCTCTAAGCAGCAAACACTTCCAACGTTAACATCATCTTCCAACAGTCGCAGCAGCACAGAGCAGGTAAGACATCTGCAATTTCGTCCTTATAGCCTTGATTGAGCCGCGTGGCGCTTCAAGGACGAGAGATCGATCGAGCTCGTCCATCTTCCCTTTCTTCTTTTGGAATGGTTCAAAATTGCGAGAAAAGTATGTTTTCCTTAATGGTGAAAGAAATGGGAGTTTTGAATTCGAAAAATGGGCCTCGAATTCGGATTCACCCGTTTTCCCCCATAATTCGTCAACCCTAGTGTCCTTCTATATATTCCTTTTTTCGTTTCAATATTGGGGGTTTTTTTTAATTGGAATTTGAGAAAAAATACAAAAATTACTAGTCAAAACATTTGTATACAAAGCTTTAGGTTCTGAAAGACTCTTTGTTTAAAGATAGTTCGGGCATTCGGATTTACTGCTACGATTCCGAAGTAGTTGGCAGAGAAATCGCTGTTCTGCTCGTTTAGTCTCATTTCGCTGCACATCTGAAGGTAATACTCATTTTGCTTCGAACATATTTTACTCGTAATGTGTTGCTCGTTTGGCTCTCAACTGTGTGACCCTCTTATATGTTAGCATTTTATTCTGGCATGCTTTTTGACTCCCTGTTGGCTGTAAATCAGCGATGAAGCTCGCTTGAGAGCCCATGGTTATTGTTTGTTTCCGTCACGTGGAAGATTTGATGTTTTTCCCCTCCCCACTAAGTCAATCTTGCTTTTCTTAGGATCAATTTTTCTTTGTGTATGCTTTTAATATATATATATAAATATTTGTTCCCTCTTTGTTCTTACTTTTTTGGCCAGTAATCTGCCTATCTTGTAGGTCTTAGAGTATAGCTATTTGTGCATCCCATCCTCTTCCCTGTCTCTAAAAGCTTTTCTATAGTGGTTAGCTTTGTCTAAGTTCTTTACTTTATTTTATTATGAGTTTTCCGTCGTGCTTACATATTGACTACCCTGTTTGCTACCTGCAATATCGTGACAGCATGTATTCATCATTTATTTTGTCTAGTCGAACTCAAGAAATAATATACCCGCTGATTTTATATTTTTTATTGTTTCAGCCAAATGCCTCTTGTTTGTCTTTATTGTTAACTAGTGAACAAATCCGCGCTTCTTCGTGCGTATTAGACTTTTGATATTATATTTTTAATAAAATATTATAAACTTTAATCAATTATACGCTCTCCGTCCCATTTTATGTGGCAACATTTGACCGGGCACGGAGTTTAAGAAATAAATGAAGACTTTGAAATGTTTACCAAATTGCCCTTTAAAAAGTATTCTCTTTTTTCTCTCTCCTCATAAATGTATTGGAGTATTATTTTAAGATTAAGTGGGACCAACAAGGATAAAAGAGGAATTGTACCTTTATAAACTTACCATATAAGGAAATGTGACATTCTTTTTGGGACTGACCAAAAAGGAAATGTTGCCACATAAAATGGGACGGAGGGAGTATTATTAATGCGGTTTTTTTTTTTAATGATTTTTCATCACATAAAAGTTTAGAGTCTTCTATAAAACATGTATTTATATAATTTGTATAAGTGAAACAATATTTTTATTTTTCTTAAAAGAACGTAAAGAAAGGAAATTAAAGGAGTTCAAAAAAAAAAAAAGGGTCAACTCTTTCTATAAGTATATGCATATGTTTTACAAAATTAAATATATATTTTTTTTCTTTTAACGTTTTTTTTTTCCTTTTCTTACTTTCAGACATAATCACTCATTTTCTTTTTAAAAAAAAATAATAAAATGTTAAATCACTCTTCTTCTTCTTTTTTTTTTTTTTTTTCATATTTTTACTTCTAAATAATAAAAAAAATAGATTTTTCAAATCTCAACATAAAATGTAAAAAAATAATAATTCAAGAAGCAGGGCATAAAATCATATTATAACATATGAAGAAGTAAAAATATTATTGCTCATTAGTTATTCAATTTAATTTGAGAATATGTAAGTAATTAATGTAGTCAGGAATAGGAAACATAAATAACAGAAATCAAATCATTATGAATTAATATAAGAATTGCAGTATTTTATTTATTTATTATTATTTTTTATTTTTTCTGAAATGTGTGGATCATTTTAGTTATGTGACAAGTATGTTTATCATAGATGTTGCATCTAGGCGTAGATGCATAATTAAAATAATTCCCCCTTAGAATTTTGGTCACTTAATCACTGATGTTATAGCTACTACCCCCCTCCCAAATATTTTACTCTTATCTCTTATCTCATGCTTCTAAAAGAAATTTTAAGTTTATTAATTATGAGGATAAAACGTCCTTCATTTGAGTTGAGTAATGTGATAAGATCGCGTCTACAGAATCACACTAGATTCGATGTTTTGTTGTAATTTGTTTAAGTTTGAGTTCAAATATTAGTTAATGCAAAATCACTTTGTCAATCTTATTATAAGTAGGTGCTAATTTATTTTATGTGTTTTCTTTTCTTATGTGAAATCTACCCGAGTTCGCCATGAACTCCTATTTCCCCTTGAATTTCGGGAGAGCTATAAAGGCTCAAACTCCCTTTCCGAGTCAGTCAGCCATTAAAATCGACGTACAGGTCCCAGAGTTGAAAGAATTTGAAACAGATCGAAAGATTGAAAAGATTAGGCCAAAGGTCTGATCTTCATAAGAGATTGTATTTTGTTATTTTGGGCCTAAGCCCTTGTCATTTTATTTATTATTATTGGAAAAACTACAGAATATGGCAAACATCAACATACGTTAAAGATAAATAGCTACAATTTATTTTTTTTATGTTATATGGATATAATTACGCAATAAATAGCAAAGTTAATTATATATAAATAAATAGGAAATTATTAAATATTAAATAGGAAAGTTATTATTACACACATAATTAATTATACTAGGCACGTTTTATGTGATTGGTCCCCATATTTACCCTCATTTATACTTTCTCTTTCATCAATATCTCTTTATCACAAATTTTCTATATTTCCCCCACAAATTCCTTCCAATTTAAGATTCTTTTACATAACTCTAGGATCATTTTTTGTGATTTGAATTCATCATCTTCTCCGGTGACCTTTCATTTCTCCGATGGTTGTTTAGAGCTTTTGTCTTTTTTATTTTATTTTGTCTTTGCTATCTTGTTACGTTTGGTTCTTCTTTTTTTTTCTTTTTTTTTTTACTTGGGCTGAAACCAAGTCTGTATCATTTCCTTTTGTTTAATAAAATGGACCATTGGTTCTGTCTTTGAGGAAAAGAAATATCTTCTAATAGAATTTTTTCCTCGTTTTTATGAAAATTATATTTGTATACATTTATATTTTTATCTACTTTTATAAGGTTTCAATTGAAGAATTATTTGTTTCTCCATTATAATGGCTATAGTTATAAAAAAAATAGAAGAAGAACATGAGCAAAAAGAGATTGAGGTTTGTTTGATTGTCAAATTTGTATATAGTAGAATACTTATATATAGACATTTGTATTGTAATATTAACACAAATTGAAATGGTGATTCGTGAAATGGTGATTCCCCATGTTTACCCTCATTAATACTTTCCCCTCCATCAATCTTCCTATATCACAAAATTTATGTATTTTCCTCCCAAATTTCTTCCAATTTAAGATATTTTTGATGATTCTAGAAGCAATTTTTGTAATTTGAATTCATTAGATATTGCTTAATTGATTTTCTCCTCGTTTTTATGAAGATCATATTTGTATACATATATATTGCATCTATTTTTATAGGCTTTCGATTGAAGAATTATTTGTTTCTACATTACAATGGCTATTGTTATAAAAAAAAAAGTAGTACAAGAAGAACACGAGCAAAAAGAGATTGAGGTTTGTGTGATTGTCAAATTTGTATATAGTAGAATAGTTATATACATAGATACTTGTATTCAAATATTAACACAAGTTGAAATGGTGATTTGTGAATACAAGTATATTTGGATACATAAGTAATCTATCGAATTTGAAAGGTTAATTAGGCAATACAAGTATAATTGGATACATTAATACAATTTTTTTATAAACAAATACATGAGTCAATACCAAGCCTCAAGTATTATAGGAAAAACTTGACCAAAAAGAGATTGACGTTTGTTGCTTTTTTTCATTTTTTTATACAGCCGAATACTTGCACACTTTTGCTACCTACACATTCTATTATTTTCCTTTTCCATCTTTTGTTTAACAACAATGTATTCATATGTATACTATATTGGTGTATTCATTTTTTGTTTAACAACAATGTATTCATTTTTCAAATTATCGTGTTCATATGCTAAATTGTTATACTTTATCTTGTTTAATATATTAATACATTAAGTTTTTACAAATACTTTTATCCTTGATATATTAATACTTTAAATTTTATAAATAAAGATACTAATTTGAATTTGTACAATTAATACAGTTTCCTTATTTAGTTCATTGTAATTAAAACTGTATTAGTGTATAAATAGAAAAATAAAAAACATATACAATAATATAGCTAGAAAAAAAGTTAAATTGTAGTCATTTTTTATAAATACCATACTTATAGCTATTGCACTTTAATAACCCTATAAATATAGTCATTTTTGTAAGTTGCTCATTATTATTATCTTGTTGGAATTTAGGACAGGTGGAAGATGGGCCTAAGGCCCAAAGAAGTAAATTTCGAAATTTAGTCTAGGACAGGTACAAAAATGGGCAAGAATTGGGTCAAAGGCCCAAAACAAAAATGGGCCCAAATACCGGCCCAGGCGGATAGGAAAACCAGACTTGGGCCCAAGTTCCTTTCTCTCTTTGTTTTATTATATTTGTTTACTCGTTATTATTTGTTATTAATCTTAAGGTTTTAAAAGAATTCAAATCCCCAAAAGACACCCATTTTTGAATTAATTACTTAACTAAACTATTCATCTCTTACTTGACCTAATTAATAAATAAATAAGCTTGCAAACTACTTCACTTGGATAATATTTTAATATTTTTCTTCTTTTTCTTAAAATGGTCCTAACTATAAAATTGCTCAATTCAAGTTAAGTTTAAATATTTTAGCCAAATAATTAATTGTCGGATAACCACGTATTAGCGGGCATTTTAGGTGCTTTCAAACCCTTCCCGAAATGCTAATATGAACCCCGAACCCCTTTGAATATTTTCATTAGATTTATGTTTTAATCTTTTGAAAAAAATCAGTTTTCTTAATTTTATTTAAAAATTAAGTGGCGACTCTTGAAATCAGTCAAATAATATTTTTAAATAAAACACCCATTGATGGAAACTGATATTGGTATATGTCTTTATCTCTTTTACATGTGTAGCTAAAACACCAATTCTTGGGGTGTGATTTTGTGAATATAGGTTAGATTAGTTGTTGGGTCTTGCTTGCTGATAGTTTATTTGTAGTTTAAATGCGATTTTGCTTAGTGGTTGTGGATGAACTTAATGAGGTTGTAGTTGCAAATATAATCTCATATTTGTGTTTTCGGCTTGCTCGAGAGAGAGGTCGTAAAACTAAGACCACTAAATTGATGACCAGTGCGAGTGGGTCGACATGAGGTTCAGCTCTAGAGAGTGAACTAGTCCCATGTCCACACACTCAGCTCGAGAGAGTGAGTGGGTTAAGGCGGAGGCTATTATTCATGCGGCAAGTGGGTGTCCGAGAGGAACTCATTTGAAATGGGGTAAGTTGCTCGAGAGAGAGCTTCTCCCCCTTAAAGTCTAACCTAGTCATAATTACTCTACGAGTTCTCTATCAAAATCATGTACCCAATGATTTAATCTATCTCGTATTCCTATCACATCCCAAGAATCCCGTCTCCATGCTTGCATTTTTCCTTATTTTCGCTGTTTTAGTTGTTTCTTGCTTACAAACCCCCATTTGATACTTGACGTTGAGTCACCCTTTTAAATTTGTTATGTTTTCATTCACCAAAGTCTCTAGCTACGATTAGCTTTAGCACTTTCGCACTTAACCACTAATTATCACGCCCACTCCCTTGGGACTGGACTCCAACCCTTGGTTGGGTTACTAAACTATTGTACGATCATAGACACTTGCATCGGAAGTTGTGTCTTGATTACGCAAACATCAAAAGTCTCTAAACTTGTTAAGTCACTTTATGGACTAAAAACAAGCACCCAAATAATGACATGCAGAGTTTGACCAAACTATGTTGGCAAATGAATTCAAGATTAATGAATGTGATAAATGGTTTTACATTAAAGACACTCCAAATCACAAGGTCGTTGTTTGTTTTTATGTTGATGACATGTTGATCATCAAAAGAGACATTTCTGACATAAAATGCTACTAAGCATATGCTAGAAAGTAATTTCGATATAAAAGACATTGAAGTTGCTGATGAGATTGAAAAGATACTTGACAAGGTCAAGTATTTGAATTTCAATATTGTCAAGACTTTAATAAATGTGAGCTTTGTACTTCAAAAGAATGAAGGCAAAAATGATTCACAATTGGATTATGCTAGAGTATTGAGAAGTATGATATACATCATGAAGTGTACACGATCAGATATAGCATGTGTTATTAGTAAACTAAGTTGGTTCACAAGTAATCTCAATCAAACTCATTGTATGACAATGAAAATAGTTTTGGAGTATTTAAAACATACTTAAAAATTATTGTTTTGCATTATAACTAATATTCAACAGTATTGGAAGAATATAGTGATGCAAATTGAATCACCAGGTCAAATGAAGTAAAATCCACAAGTAGATATGTATTTACTCTTTGTGGAGGAGCAATCTTTTGGAAATCTTCCAAATAGAAATGTATCACTCGCTCTACTATGAAATCTGAGCTTATCACTTTAGACAAGGCCGGTGAAGAAGTTGAATGACTTCGAAATTTCTTGAGAGATTTTTGGTCCAAACCTTTAGGTTTAGTATGCATACACTGTGAGAGTTAATTTGCAATAGGTAGGGCATGGAGCATGATGTATAACGGAAAGTCTCGTCATATATGACGTAGACATAATATCATTAGAGAACTACTCTCTAGTGGAATTATCATAATTGACTATGTGAAGTCAAAGGATAATGTGTCGGATCCACTTACAAAAGGCATAACTAGAGAGGGAGTTGAAAGATTATCAAAGGGAATGAGACTATGGCCGAGGACAAGTCATTGTGGCGGTAACTCTTCCTAGAAGACTGGAGATCCCAAGATCTAGGTTCAAGGAGTTCAAACAAAGTCATTGATGACGGTTCAACATTGTCAAAATATTTTTGTATGATCCATTCTCATGATAAGACAATGTTCAGTAACAAGGATAAAGGCATTAGGACTTTTAATGGTTTCTAAGTTTGATACAGGGTATATCAAATAGTGTCTTTACGGGATAACACATTTAGAAATCACCTATATAAGTGTGAAGTGTAAGCCGCTTCAACGAGAATACGGTAAAGTTAGTTCTCTACACACTTATAAACCAAGACGTGTTCATGGCTGAAACGAACAAAACAATGAGAACCAAAAACAGTTCAAGGGTTGATTGTGTGACTTATGTTGTCTTGGTATACATCAAAGCTCGACGGTTCAAAGATATCAAATCTACCAATTGACCGAGTATATCTGATATATGTTCACCATGGAAAGTTCAAAGGGAAACCCACTTATCCAGATGCAATCAATCCTTACTTACGAATCATACAGTTTTTCATGCATATGTTTTAACAATAGCCATTCCCTATTTATGTGGGGAATTGTTGGGTTTTAAAGGTGTGAACAGGAAATGAAGGGTTGTGACTCTCCTGAAGGGTTGTGACTATGCCGAAGGGTTGTGACCTTTATGAAAGGTTGTGTCCTTTCTAATGGGTTATGACCGTTTGAAAGGTTGTGCATTTTGCAAAGTGTTGTGACCTTTCTGAAAGGTTGTCTTCTTTCCAAAGAGTTGTGACCTTTACCCATTGTTGGCTATAAATAGAGAGGTTTTCTCTCATTTTTCTGCATCGAATTCTTCCCTTCTCTTGCATACATTTCTTACAAAATAAAATCGATCGATCGTGTCTATGTGTGTGATTCGTTGTTGTCATTTTGAGTTCATTGAAATTATTGAAATTTGAGGTACCGCTACTCCTTTAATGGTTAATCCGTTTTATCTTGGGAGGAATTAATCTGCAACCTCGGGTACTTAAGGGGATTAAATTTCTTAAGGACACACAATGGGTTCTGTGGACTCGGATAGTTCTTTGTTTTCCTTTTCATCTTTTATTATTTCTTGTTTGGTAATCTGAATACAAGAGACAACACTCGCTTCAAGTCAAAGTTGTAAGGAATCAAATTTGGTCGCAGTCTAAGTTTCGTGCATATTCTTGCCACTATACTATGAGTCTTCATTGATTTTGAAGATATTTGAAACACTATATATCCGATATAAAATAAGATTTGACCTATTACATATAATGTAATTTTTCGAGTAAACATCCTGACATTACCATAGCTCCTCTTGTATATGATCTTTGAATAGTCGATCTCAAATAAAGGAGAAAGGTTTGCAATAGATTGAGGAATGTTAATGGAATCATCTTATGATATTCTCTTTAGGTAACCGTGAGAAAGAAGCAAAACAATCAATCATTAGCTATCAATGCAAACAACAAGTTGAAGCACTTCTCCACCACTTGTACAAATAAGACCTACTTTTAAGTCAATTTTTGATTTCTAAAAGTGTTTGACAAATATAAAGATAACTTAAAATAAGTTGGGAAGAGTTTGACAAGGGTGGAAATAAGTTAAAATAAGTTAAAAATCAAAACTAGGCCTCCCTTTCTTTCTATTTTTTACTTAAAAACTACCTTTTTTTAAGCCAATCCAAATGGGCTCTAAGAGCATTAGATCAATTAAACGACATTTTGGTACATTCTGCATATCTTTAATTTAAGATCATAACATTCAAAAAATTTCGTTACTTTCTTAAAACTCTGTAAGAGCATAGAAAAATGATTTTTTTTTTTTGTAATAATTACATAAAACTATAAACAAAATCTATAGAAAGATAACAAGATGTCAAATACTATATAGGTGGAAACATCATATGAATTGAGAGCACCACTTCTTGATGGAACTGATAAAAGTATTACACATTTCTGTTGCATTTTTCTTCTTAATCTTTTCTAGTAACTCTCAATGTCATCCTTTAGACCCTCTTAATCCTGATGAAATCAACAAAATTAGAGTCATTATCCAAAAATCCCACCTTGGTTCCCTTTCAAATGTAACATTTCATTATGTAGATCTTGATGAACCAGAAAAGAATGATGTCCTGCATTGGCTTTCCTTTCATAAATCAAACAATACCTCTTTTCCTTATCGTCGAGCCAAGGTAGTAGTTCGCGCTAATGGTGAGTCATATGAACTCACACTAGACTTGGCTACTAACTCTATCATATCACAAAAGTTGTACTCAGGTCATGGCTTTCCTTCTTTTACTCTCAATGAACTTATACAGGCCACCAGCCTGCCATTGAGTAGTCCTGAATTTCAAGATTCAATGTCACGAAGGGGCTTGAATATATCTGAAGTCAGATGCGTACCATTATCTGTTGGATGGTTTGGTCAGGCAAAGACTAGAAGAGTTCTTAGTGTTCCATGTTTGTATCGCGGAGGGACTACTAACTTTTGGGCTAGGCCTATTGAAGGAATAACTATACTAGTAGATCTTGAATCAATGAAGATCATTAAGTATTTGGATAGATTCAGGGCCCCATTGCCTGAAGCAAAAGATGCTGATTTCAATTCGTCGAGCCAGGGATCAGTTACTTGCAATGAAACAGGATCCTCCAGGATAAACATCCAAGGTCATGAAGTCAGATGGGCTAATTGGAAACTTCATGTTGGATTCAATACTAGAGCAGGGATGATCATATCTACAGCTTCTATATTTGATGCTGTGAGAAATGAATATCGACGTGTTCTCTATAGAGGTCATGCCTCTGAGATATTCGTGCCTTACATGGATCCTTCGTTTGAATGGTACTACAGGACATTCTTGGATGTTGGTGAATATGGCTTTGGGAGATCGGCTAGTACCCTTGTCCAGTCATTGGACTGTCCAAACAACGCGGTGTATATGGATGGCTACATGGCTGATTCAGAAGGTCAAGTAGTACAAATCCCTCGAGCTATTTGCATTTTTGAACGATATGCTGGCGATGCTGCATGGAGGCATACAGAAAACGGAGTACGTGGAACATTAATAAGCTTCTAAACTGAAAATTTCTCTACTAAGTTGTGATCACTCTATTAACATAATTAACTCTATGGCTTTTGTAGAACACCAAGGGACAGAAAGAAGTTAATTTGGTAATCAGAATGGTAACAACAGTTGGAAATTATGACTATATACTTGATTGGGAGTTCAAACAAAGTGGATCCATTAAAGTTGGAGTAAGAATTTATAAGATACTAGAGCTAGTCAATCATTTTCACCTTAATCTTTTGTCTTACATTTTTCCTTTTTCGTTGGCGAAGGCAAGTCTAACAGGGATTATGGCGATGAAGGCTGTGGAATACACGAACAACGATCAAATAAATCAGGATGTCTACGGTACTCTTGTGGCAGAAAACGCAATTGCTGTGAACCATGATCATTTCCTTACGTATCGCATTGATCTTGATGTGGATGGTAGTAAGAATTCATTCTTGAAAGCCAAACTGAAAACTACAAGAGTGAAAGATCAGAAAATGTCACCAAGGAAGAGTTA
>JAJOOE010012673.1:0-21492 GCA_036250405.1 Solanum raphanifolium | reverse complement strand
AGGCGAATGAATCTCATGCATATGGGATTGGTAGTAATCGGACTTAAAGGATTAACTAGAAAAAATTTAGGTACTAAAGTATTAATCACTTTATATGATAGTAGATGGTCAGAATCTAAAAGATCTATAATAGGTTTAACAGAAGTCGACGTGAGTAATAATGGAGGAATTTTCTATTGTAGTCCAGATTTCATGCTAAATTCGAAAGAATTTGGAGAATACATAAAGATAGGTATACAAACTAAGGGTTACGAAGAAATGAACTGTGGAAACAATTTACTAGTCTGTGTTGGCTTCATAGGAAAACTAGCAACCAACAGCAGTTTGGTGTTAGAAGAAGAAGTAAACAATTTTGACCGATTATATGATTTATAATTGACAATTCTCTTATGGTGTTAGAATATTCAGGCTTTAACGTTGAAGTAACGAAATTCCAGAGTCTCATTTATTATAAAAGATTGAAATATGTATTGAGCGCGATTTATCTTCAAATTGCTTTTAAAAAAAAATATTAATGCACATATGGCGCCGGTCATAAAATATTGTGTTTTACTCACAATTAATTTCTGCGAACAAATACAATTGATTCATCTAGTAGCTAGCTATAAATTGTAACGGAAAAAGGTCTAATATATCTTTCAACTTTGTCATTTAGACTTAATGTACATCTTTACAAAAGTAACTCACATATACCCCTGTCATTATAAAAATGACTCACATATATCCCTATCGTTATAAAAGTAACTCACATATACCCTTTTATCTAATGGAAGAGAAAAATCTAATTTTGAATTAATTTTTTAATTTTTACTTTTTTTAAAAATCATGTAGGGGTATATATGATCCTTTTTACGTATGCTTTTTTTTTACTTCTTTGCTTATAATTATTTAAGCTTCTTATTCTTATTGTTTTTTTCTTTCATTCAATAATGTAAAATATGAGAAATAAAAAAAAAGTGTGGATGAAAAAAGATAAAAAAATAAAATTAATTTTTTCTCGATATATTGTAATTTGTTTTTTTGCATTTGTAAAAACAATTGGGGGCATATATGATAAATTTTACAAGAAAATTAGTGAAAAAATAAAATTGACCATCAAAATAATAAATTTAAATTAGCCGTTAAATCAAAGAAACCAAAAAAAAATACGCATGAGAAGGATCAAATATATCCCTACATGAATGCTTGTTTTAATAAAATATTAATTATTTTTTTCACTTCCATTAAAAGAAAAAGATATATGTGAATCGTTTGTGGAACAAAAGAGTATATATGAGTCATTTCTATAACGAGGATATATCAACTCTAGATAACAAAGTTAAGGGATATATCAAACCCTTTTCCCAAGTATAACTAATGAAAGTATAGCCAACCTAATATTGTTTTATTTTATTTGGAATTTTCTCAAAATTAAACAATGAAAAAAATTACCTATATACACAACTTATTTTACCATTTTCTCTAAAATTTCCTACTATTTGAAAAAATTATAAAAATTTCTACTTTCTCCTATTCTCGGATGTGCATCACTTTACACGATGTATCAGTCAGATACATCACTTTACGCAATGTATCGATTGGATACATGTAGCACCCCAAAAAAATTTTGAGCTAAGACTAGAATCATCCTTCGTTATGAGTAGGATTTTGCAGAGGAATTTAAAATTTTCTTAAGTGTTAAGTTCAGTAGATGTAGCACCTTGAGTTCCAAGAAGAACTAAAGAGAGTTCATTCAAGTCATTCCTAAGTTCTTCTAAGTTTTGGGTCAACTTCAAACGACAATAACTTTTAGCACAGGATGAGCTAGGAGACCCATAAGATATCAAATGAAAGATCTCTGAGTCCTCTTTCCAACACCATTGAGTTTGCTAAATTTCAAGCTCGTCTGAGGGAGATATGTCTGTTTGAAGTCAGGCTGTCCAGTTAAGGAGAGTTACCCGAAAATATGAAGGGTATTTTGGTCTTTTCCTTACCCAATCAACTTAAAAACGAATTTTAGTAATTTTTTGGGGGAAAATATGATTTGGGTCAGTTTTCATTAATCCAAATACACTTAGGGTTTTAGAAGAGAGTTCAAGAAGAGAAAAGAAGAGAAAAAAGGAGAAAAGGGAAGGTTCAAGGCGATCAAGATTTTTGGTATCTTCAAGGGGTTTTCGCCAAGAATTTTATCCTAAGAGGTATGTGAGTACTCATAGTGTTGGGTTCATTCACCCACACGCCAACCATGTAATTATCAGCGCAATTTCGTTCTTGAAGTTGAAGTAATCGAGTTCTTGAGTAGTTTTCTTGAAGTTTTGCTTTCGTTCTTGAATTAGGATGGGTTTGATGAGTTCTTGAGATAATCGTATTGAGTTTAAGAGTTGCTTTTGAGTAGATTCTCATGTACTTGTATTGGGTAATTGAATCTAAGGATAATTTAAGAAAAGAAATCGATTCTAGACGAATTAGGGTTAGAAAACGAGAGGAAAAATTTGTCTGAAAGTTCTGGGGAAGGGATGGGACGACGCGTCCCCGATGTGCCAGAAGGCTAAGGGCGGTGCACCAGTAGTGCGCCAGAAGGTCTGGGTCGACGCATCCCCAATGCGCCAGAAGGTCTGGGGCGGCGCGCTAGCAGTGCACCAGAAACATGTCTCTAAACTTTAGGGGTTGGCGCTCTGCGCCAGTAGTGCGCTAGAGTCGCCTGCCCCTCCCTTTTTCGGTCGTTTTACCAGTCTAAGTTCTTCTAAAGTATACATTTGCTCCCTATTGATTTTAACAACTCTAAACTACTTCTAAATATCTAGAAATCATTCATAACCTTGAATTCATAATTCAAAATTTAAGGTAGAGTTAAGAGTGAAGTCTTGAGAGTTCTTTCGAATATTTTGAGAAAATCCATTTGAGTCTTTTTGAGGAGTCTTCTACAACTTCTAATAACTTGTGTCAAGACTCGAGTAAGTGAGTATAAGAATGAGGAGAATGTATTCATGAGTCTACATTATCATCGAGATCCTTCTTATCATGAATTATAATTCTTGAATTCATAATTCAAATTCAAGAAAGAGTTAAGAGTACAATTCAAAAAAGTCTTTGAGTTAAATCGTGAATCCTTTGAGATCAACTATCGATTTGAGCTAAGTTTTGAGGAAGTAAGTATGAGAATGAGAGGAGTCATATACATGAGTTCCATATTGTTATGTAGATCCTTGAGTCAAGTCGTTCATGCCCATAAATTTCCGCATGAACTCCATAAGTTGAGTATCTTTGAGAGGAGTAGTATCTTCAAGTTCTAAGTCTTGAGTATTGAATTCCTAACCCTTTCGAGGTTATTTTCCTAATCATGGGACTATTACATGTTACCATGAAGGTCTTTGAGTTGAGCTGTTCATGCCCATAATTCCGCATAAACCCACTGAGTTGAGCATTCTTGAAATGAGTAATGTCATGGAAGTTCTTGAGTTCTATGTATGGTTATTGAAAAACCTTGAATTGAGTCGTTCACGTCCATAATTCTGCATGAACCCTATTTTGAGAACTCTTTTGCAAACCTTTTTAAGACTTGTTTTAAGACTTGAGCATATGAGTTTGAGGAAGAATAGAGCTGAGTTCATTTTCCTTAAAATGATATATGGGAACTAAGTATTCCCAAGATTAAATGTTTTTACATTTAAGCAGAGAGGAAACACTGATTTTCAAAAGAGTTTTCATGAGCAGTTCTGAGTACCATCTCTTTTAAGAGAAAGATTTTTGAGTAATAATCTCAAACCACAGAAAGAGTTATGTTTTTTTAAAAACATATGAGCTAATATATTTTGGGAGTAGTATTGAGCACCATTATGGGGGGAGAGTTCATACAACTCACAACCCCCATAAACCATGTAGCCAACGTAGGTAGAAAGGGTCATACTTTTTAGATGATTCCTTATTGATTGTTAGCATAGACTATAGTGGATCCACTTAGTAGTAGGTTCTATACCTTGGCAAAGTATAGGACAGTTCTGACAGCGTGGGCTAGACGATGTACCATCACATAGCTCATAGTGATGGTTGTCGGTTAGAGAATCTCTCACAGAGTTATATTGTATCTTTATATACAAACTGAGTTATTATTATATACTTCAATACATTGAGTTGCTATCTACTGCTTTAAAAGCTTTCCATATATTACATCTTTTATTGTTGCTTTATCCAGAGTTGAGTATCTTATTGTTGAGTTGAGCCTTATTTATCGGAGTTGAGTTGAACTATGTTTCACTAAGTTGATTATCCTGTTATTGAGTTGAGCCCTATTTTCTCTGAGTAGAGTTGAACTATATTTCACTGAGTTGATTATCCTGTTATTGAGTTGAGCCCTATTTTCTCAGAGTTGAGTTGAACTATGTTTCTTTGAGTTGAGTTGAGTGTGTTGAGAAGAGGTAAGTATGTTTATTTTCCATCAGTTCAGGCTTATGGTTATGCTTTAGAATTCCCCTTACATGCTCGTACATTCCATGTACTGAGCCATTTGTCCTGCATCGTTTCATGATGCTGATACAGGTATTTAGGATCATCAACACGCGTTTCGTCGAGGTCATGTGATATTACAGACAACTTTGGTGAGCCATCTTATATTCCAGAGGACTTCACCTTTATCTTACATTTAGTAGTTTTGAGATGTCGTGGGTCTTGTCCCGATATCCTTCTATAATAGTTGAGGTTTCATAGATAGACAGAGTTGAGGAGTTTCTGTATTTACTTTTAGTATGAGTATTTTACAAACTTTTAAAAAGGTTGAGCATTTGAGTTTATTGAATTTATTTCAGTTTTAAGCTTTTGTATGCTTAAGCTAGTCTTTCGCTTATAGCCAGCTAGGATGAGGGTTCGCTTGGGGACCAACAATGGTTCTCGAGTGCCAGCCACGTCTAGGGTGTTGGCTCGGGTCATGACAATACATCACTAAATGAGATGTATCAGGACGTGATACATTACTTTACATGATATATTGGTTGGATACATCATTATACACGATGTATCAGCATAAGCGATGTATCAGCGTAAGCGATGTATCAGAACGTTGAGTGATGTATTCGAAATTGAGACACGATGTATCGTAACATTGATTCATGTATCTGAAATTAGAACGCAATGCATAGGAACATTTTTGGGATGTATTTAAATCCCAAAATTTAAGGATTTTTTGTAATTTGAAAAATAATAGAGATATGATATAATTAACTCTTAGTGTAAAATTCCCTTAAACGGGGAGAATTTTCAAAATGTCAATAATTTGGCATTTAATAGAACCCCTTAGCCACACTTTCCATATTTATTAAAAATGTCAATATTTTAGTTTGGTATGTATCTGATTTTTGTATTTTTCTTATTTTGTTTGATTTACAAGAATATAATTATTTGATAGGAGAAAATTAGGGAAGAAAATATTTTTAAAAAGGAACAAATCACTTAAAATTCTCATAAGTTACAATTTTAAAAGTAGACGACAGGGAGCCCATCCCTCTTGCTCATAAAATTTCAAAAATCATTTTTTAACATACCATTGATAATACTTAATCTCTGTTGAAGTGAATTCGATGCAATTACGTTTTTTTTATCTGATTGGGGATTTTTTTTTTTTTAAAACGAATGATTAAAATTTCATTGACAAACAACTTTGGAGGAAGAATTCCCAACTCGAACTTCCATTTAATCGGTGTTCTCCAAAACTGGAACTTTCATTTTTATTATGTTTTCATCATAATTGTATACCAATGACTTTTTTATTTTATGTGCTCACTTTATCATTCAAATTAAAATTGGTACTTTACTTTCATAGTGAAAACTAAAAAATGTATCCAGTGATCAAAATTGTATTACATGACTGCCAAATATATATATTTATTTTGTTTGTGTTACAAAAATATTAATGATTGTATCCCAATATAATCTAATAATTACATATGAATATGATTTATCAAAGGATACAAGATTCTGGAAAAAAAAATAGCATACATAATGGAAATAATATAATTTGTTGGGGAAGGATACAATATTTTTAAAAAAATACAAATTAAATGTGAAAGAAATAGGGATTCAAGATTCTGAAAAAAATAACATATATAGTGGAAATAATACAATATGTTGAACGATACAATGTCACGCCCACAACTTGAAAGGGGCAGACATTAAGGATATAAGTAAGCACTTGATAATTTTCTGTACTAAACTCATGCCAAAGCTATAGACGCATAAGCAACGGAACTTATATTAAGACACATACTAAAACATATATAACAAAAGGGCCCACTGGGCTACTTTACAACGGAAACAAAACTAAGTCTAAGAAATCTCTAAAGAGTATGAACTTGAGAACCTTATAACAAGTCGGGACAAGGCCCGACATACCCATTCTGACATATGTACATACATAGAAAAATGTAGGCTCTAAATATCTGATAGCTCCAGGTAGAGGTGGATCTTACCAACCGCTAAACTGGAAGTCTCTGGTCTACTAGAAATGTTTGTTGTCCTGAGTACCTGAGCCTGTAGTGATAGAAATGAAGCGCCACAATAATAGGGACGCTAGTACATATAACACATGTACTGGTATGAAAAGAAGACTGAATAACAAGTAGACATGTAAGAATGCTAAGATGAATAAAATATCAATATAGGCAAATCTGAGCATATGTATGCGGGAGACATAATCCAAAACTGGAACCTGACAAATTTCAGGGGTCCAGATCTAACATTTCATGGCTTATTCATTTATACATACAAAATTCATATAGTTTGCGTAGGTGATATTTTTACTTTATGATATAGCTTCCTTGCTCTTTGTAAAACTAACTGTCAGGGAATCACATGATGGCCTACTGTCGGCGATTAGTGAACCCTGTATGGCATCTGTAGCCCAATGTCAAGACCACGCGTGAAATCTCATAGTCTGGGTAATGAGGTCTATCAAGGTACGCCTCCCAGGGCTCCTGTATGGTCTGCCCGCAGGACTGTATCAGTCAGGTGAATCCACGACGGAAAAGTCCAGCTGACTCTATCTGAATTTTGTGCACAGAATAGCATCGCACGTAGTAGCCCTAAACATACCCATCCCACGCTGCACAATAGGTTATACTCTTAATTTCATGAAAAGGCTTATAATAATGAATTCATAAACTATGTAACTCATGATAAAATTTGTGATTACTTTTTTTTTAGCTTGAGAGTCATACATATTGTGACCTATACACTTACGAATAATATGTGGCCAACTGATTCCTTTAAATTTATGCAACATGTACACTCGCTAACTTCTAAGAGTTTCAACTGAAGACAAATATAGTTATGTGAAACATATGGCTTCCTTGTCCAGAAAAGAGTACTATAACTCTATAAGTTTAGGACTCCAACATGAGAGGATTAATAAAATAGGATAACCTGCTTTCAAGTATCATATAATCTTTGATGCCATTTATCGGAAGAATATGCAACTTTAGGTTGTGCCTTAATGGTGAAAGAGGTTTTAGCTTTACATACCTCACTTCAGGACTTACTATCTTACGTCGTCAAACTCCTTTACTGACAGATTTATCTAAAACATAACACCATAAAAGGATACCATAAGAAACTACTCAAGAAGCACAACAAGGCCGAAAACACAATAATAGTTCACGAGCAACAATCTCAACAATTAGCATAGATAAATGGTGTATCGCCACACCCTTCTCTTTCACTACTTTCCAAGTAGGCTCGTGATTTTTCATGTGTTCCATATTACTCCTCAATCTTTTAACCATAAAGCACCAGCCCCCTTGATCATCCACAATTAACATAAAAAGTAAAACTCATGGCCTTCGAACACCATCCCACAAGTTCTTTGTTAATGACGTCAAATTCCTTTATAAGATTATAGTTTAAGTTGGTAGAGAACTAATACCATCAATTAAAATAATAGGAGCTCATGTAACCAGCTACAACATATTCTTAGCAATTTAGGCATTTCATCAAATACTTGGCGAGCGACAAACTTCAAGAACTTTAAGAGCCGTGTTTTCTATGCCTAGCCTTCCATTTTATCGCAACCAGCTTACTGCCCCAATACAATATCATTAACCCCTCATCTTGTCAAAACGACAGCCAACACACCTTTCTACAAACTCCCTCCTCACCAAAAATATCAACTACCATGGGTAAACATGGACTCATGGCTTCCTATCACCGTCCTGTGAGTCCTACCCATTAAGTATACTTAAAGCATCATTAGAATACTATTTATGGAGATAGAAAAGGAAATATACCTATATATCAAAGACAATCAGCCCCTGCCCCTTTCTATTCTTCAAGAACAATACTTTCTTGTTCAAGAAAATATTTAGCTAAGTATATCTATAGGTCTATAGAGAAGAAGACACTTGATTCTTGAAGAAACCAACTTACCTTAAACTTTGGAGGATTGGAGATGAGAAAACTTGAAGAAATAACTTGAAACCAGTCCATAAACGTTCTTGAGTATATGGGAAAGTATTTACAATACTTATAATATAAAAACAAGTAGTTTGGCTAACTTTCTCTAAAGTGCCACATGTCCCGCAGTGATTGGGCAGTGTGCGCGTCTTTCGTAAAACGAACATAACTTTTTACTCTGATGTCATCTTAACGAGCGGTTTGTTTTTCTGGAAACTAGACTCAAATACCTTTAATTTAATAGGTTGAAGGTCCTCTAACTCTTTATATATTAGGATATATGCTCGTTCAAAGTCATCTGATAAATGAGATCATTTGTAGTATTCCTCCACAATGAACCTTTAAATTTAAATCTTTTCTTTAATGATCTCCTTGGCCTAAAACTTTTGTTTAACCATTCGAATGACTTAATATAAGGGTTACATAGTATGCTTAACCATTTTCAATGATATACTTCCCCCGATATCATACCTATGCATTGGTGTTTATGAGTCACAAATGCATTTTAAGTTATGGGGTTTTACATTATCCCCCCTTGGGATCATTCTTCTTCGAATAAAGGCTGACCCTTAAGATTATTCTATCTCTCTTACTTTAAAAAAAATTGGCAGAGTTTCTTTTGTAAAAAGGCCTATCAAAAACATGTCAGCTAACCAAAAGTCCAAAATACACACACATTGCTTCACTGAGCATCACCACACAATAATATGCAAGGAGTATCCCCAAGGCTCTGCTTGGCTTTATACGAATAGAAACTGCACCAACTAATATAACGTACCTTATATGGTGGACATTTCAACTCTGAGGAATATGTGGTGTGCGTATCAAGTACTTAAACATATGACATATAGTAAATGAGTACTACAAAGTACGGGCAAAACTGATAATCAAATGAAAGGAGTTATGAATTTAAGAACCTTTGTGCGACTATTGAAATAAGTGGGGATACTTCAACCTCATGTCAGCCTCTGTTTCCCAGGTGGCTTCTTCTATATTCTGACTTCTCCAAAGTACCTTGACTGATGCTACATCTTTTATCCTCAACTTCTTGACCCGCCGGTCTAATATTTCCACTAGGATTTTCTCATACAATAAGTCTTCTAAGAGTTCTATATCTTCTATGGGAATAACCTGTGTAGGATCTCCTAAGCATTTGCGTAATATTGACACATGGAAGACCGAGTGTACTGCAGGTAACTCTAGAGGCAAATCCACCGCATAGGCTACCTGGCCAATTCTACATATAACTTTATATGGCCCAACATACCTGGGGCTCAACTTACCTTTCCCCCCAAATCTCATGATGCCTTTCATAGGGGATAGCTTCAAGAATACCCAGTCATCAACTTGAAACTCTATGACTCTATGACTCTATGACGTATGTCTGCATATGATTTTTGTCAGCTCTGAGTCATCTTTAGATGCTCTTGTATCAACTTTAAATTTTAACGGCTTGGTGAACAAGGTCTGGTCCTAATATTTGAGTTTCACCTACATCAAAACAACCAATAGGTGATCTGCATTGACGCCCATAAAGAGCTTCAAATGGAGCTATGCCAATTCTTGAATGATAGCTATTATTGTAGGCAAATTCTATCAAGGGCATATGATCATTACAATTGCATTTAAAGTCTAAAACACACGCTCTCAACATATCGTCAAGTGTTTGAATAGTGCGTTCGGCTTGACCGTCTGTCTATGGGTGAAATGCAGTGCTAAGGTTCACCTGTGTGCCCAAACTCTTCAAGAATGATCTCCAGAAATGTGCCATAAACTAGGAACCTCTATCTGCAATAATGGATAATGGAGTCTCATGCAAGCGAACAACTTCCCTTATATATAGCTTGACATACTCTTCGGCTGTGTTGTTAGATTTAACTAGCAAGAAGTGGGCTTATTTCGTCAACCGATCAGTGACCACCCAAATGGAATCATGTCTCTTAAAGGAGAATGGAAAACCTATAATGAAATCCATATTAATAGCCTCTCATTTCCATAATGGAATGTCCATAGTCTGAGTTAGGCCACTGAGCCTCTGATGTTCTGTTTTGACTTGTTGGCAATTGGAGCATTGTGCCACGTATTCTGCAATATTCATTTTCATGTCATTCCACCAATAGACCTAATTAAGGTCATGATACATCTTTGTGGAGCCTGGATGAATTTAGTATCTAGAACAATGTGCTTCATGCATGATTTTCTACCTTAACCCTTCTAAATTTGGAACACATAATCTGCCTTAGCATCTCAAGGTGCCATCTTTTGCTAACTCGAATGCAGTACTTTGGTGCTCTCAAATCCCTTCTCGATACTGTAGAAATATAGGATCGTCATACTATTTTTCTTTCACCAATGCCACTAATGATAATCCGGCAGTATTCTGTATGACTACACCTCCATACTCGGGTTCTAGAATTCGAACACCTAAGTTGGCTAATTTGTGAACATCTCGTACTACTTCATGTTGTACACTTGGTAAATGTACTAGAATGCCCATTGATAGTCGACTAAGATCATCTGCTACAACGTTAGCTTTACCCGGTGGTAGAGAATGTTCACATCATAGTCCTTCAACAACTCTTGCCACCTACTCTGCCTGATATTCAAGTCCTTTTGCTTGAAAATATATCGGAGACTCTTATGATTTGTAAATTTATCAACATGTACCCCATACAAATAGTGCCGCCAAATCTTAAGCGTAAATACCACTGCGGCGAGCTCCAAATCATGAGTGGGTAGTTTTGTTCATGCTTCTTCAATTATTGCATTAAGACGCACCCTAGGCCAATGCCTAAAGCGTCACAATAAACTACATACTCATTTGTACCCTCTGGTAAGGTCAATACTAGCGCCTTAGTCAATCTATCTTTAAGCTCTTGGAAGCTTTTCTCACACGCGTCGGACCACTGGAACTTCACTGCCTTCTGTGTCAACTTTGTCAATGGTGTAGAAATTGAGGAGAAGCCCTCTACAAATCATCGGTAATATCCAGCTAGCCCCAAGAAACTACGCACCTCCGTCAGAGTAGTTGGTCGAGGCCAACTCTTTACTGCCTTAATCTTTTGCATGTCTACTCTAATGTCTTCACCAGAGACCACATGACCAATAAAAGCCACAGAGTTCATCCAGAATTCACATTTAGAAAACATGGCATATAATTGGTGCTCTCTTAGTGTTTGTAGGACAGCTCTTAGATGATTTACATGTTCTGCGGCATCATGTGAATATATCAAGATGTCATCTATAAATACAATCACAAACATATCAAAAGAGGGTTTGAAAACCCTATTCATCATAACCATAAAGTCTGCTGGAGCATTTGTTAGTCCAAATGACATGACGAGAAACTCAAAGTGTCCATATCTTGTACGGAAGGCTGTTTTAGGAATATCTACTTCTCAAATCTTCAGTTGATGATATCCAGATCTCAAGTCGATTTTTGAAAAGCACTTAGCTCCTTGCATTTGATCAAATAAATCATCTATCCTTGGAAGGGGGTATTTGTTCTTTACCATCACTTTATTAAGCTGCCTGTAATCTATACACGTCCACATTGTCCCATCCTTCTTGCGTACAAATAGTACAGGAGCACCCCAAGGCGATATGTTGGGGCAAATGAAACATTTGTCAAGCAAATCCTTCAGTTGCTCCTTTAGCTCTTTCAATTCTACTGGCGCCATTCTATGAGGCTGAATGGATATAGGTTAGGTACCGGGATCTACGTCAATAGCAAAATCATTCTCTCTGATTGGAGGTAGTCCAGGAAGTTTGTTTAGAAACACATTTGGATATTCATTCACAACGTGCACTGATTGAAGAGTCACCACCTGCTTCTCAGTTTCAAGGTCTCTTACATGAATAAGGTGATATAAACACCATTTATCTATAAGCTTTTGTGCCTTAAGATAGGAAATAAACCTTTCTCTAGGCACCGTAGCATTACCTTCCCAATCTAGGACTGGCTCCCCCGGGAAATTGAATCGAACAACTTTAGCTTGAAAATCAACCGTAGCATTACAAGACGACAACCAATCCATGCCCATATTGACATCAAAATCAACCATTTCTAGCTCTATCAAATTTGCCAATGTATCACAGACGCATATTGTTACTAGGCATCCATAATAAACCTTTCTAGCTATAATATACTCTCCTACCGGAGTCAATACTGCAAATGGCTCGTGTAATAACTCTGGCTCTACTCCAAATTTATTAGTAACAAATGGAGTAACATATGATAGGGTAGCCCTAGGGTCTATCAATGCATATACATCATAAGAGAAAATAGATAAGGTACTTGTAACCACATCTAGGGATGCCTCTGAATCCTAACGAGCTGCTAGTGCATATATCTGATTTAGGCCAGCTCCAGAACCAGATGATCTACCCCTGTCTGCACCTCTTCTTATTGGTGTTTGAGGGACACGTGATGAAGAAGGTGCCGATGATGAAAATGCTCCTACAGATCCAGTATATTGCGGTCTATTACCTCTACCCTCAACTCTAAGTCTGGGACAGTCACGTATCTTATTACCATTAACTCCACACCCATAACAAGCGGTAGAGCCATATCGACACTCTCCCAAGTGAAAATGGCCACATTGTCTGCAAGTAGGTCGAGACAGTTGTCCTCGACTAGCACCTCTCTGATAGTGGGGATTAGGTACCCTCAAAGTGTGACTCTGCTCCTGCTTGGGTCTCGATGACTGAGATGAGGCACTAGCTGTGGAGCGGTCTACCAATTGAGCCTGTCTGGGTGGACCTCTATTGGAGTAAGCTATAACACCTCTCTAAAATATTCCAACACTCCTAGCGCTCTTATTTTGTTCCCTTTCTTTCTCAGCCCTACGATTTTGTATACGATCTTCTGTCTGCTGAGCGTGTGCCATAAGTCTTGAAATATCCATATCTCGATTTAATGCAACAACGGTGCAAGAACCAATCAAATGATCTCCAAGTCCACCAACAAAATGATGGATCCTTGCATTTTGGGTATTAACCATCTCGGGAGCAAATCTAGCCAACTGAATGAATCACATGATATACTCTCTGACACTGAGGTTATTTTGTTGAAAGTTTAGAAATTCATTAACCCTTGCTTCCCTAAGCTCTAGTGGAAATAAATGCTTCATAAAGGCCCTAGAAAACTCCTTCCAAATTGCAGGAGGAGCATTTTGTCCCCTAGAAACCACCCACATCTCGTACCAAGCAATGGCGATACCTTTCAGCTGATAGGAGGCCAATTCAACTGCCTCAGTCTGAGATATATGCATGACCCTAAGAATTCTGTTGTTCTCATCTATAAACCCTTGTGGGTCCTCTATCACACTAGATCGTGTGAACACATGGGGGATTTATATGGAGGAAATTACGTACTCTGGATCTAGCTGGCACTTCCCGAACAGTACTAGGTGCAGCAACATTTTGTCCTTGGACTTGAGAAGCTACCAACTGAGTGAGAAACTGTATTGCCCCTCTAAGATCTTGCTCTGAGGCACCTGGTGGCGGTACAGGTGGTACATGAACTACTGTTAGTACTACTGGAGGTGTAGGAACTCCTGTAGCTTCTTCTGTCCTGGGAATTTGATGACCTGGAAGAATAGAACATAGCAAGCTCTGTTGATCGCTAGTTTGATCATCGACTAGTTGGGATTGCTTTGAAATGACTGCCTCTTGAGTATTACTAGCAATGGACCTCGGGCTTTCTTTATCCTTGTCCGTAATAAACATGATTTGTATCACTATTGAAAAAAGATATTGAGTCAGAATTAACTTTCTATGACTTAGCTCTGTCGCCCGATCTAGATTATGAAAGAAGGTCGAATCCCTAAATGCCCATGTAGTCCCTAAATCATAAATATGGCGCACAACACATTTATAAGAAAGGTCCTACTAGACACAACTTCATAGACTCCCTGGACACTTGAACCTTCGGCTCTGATACCAAGTTTGTCACGCCCCCAACTGGAAAGGGGCACACACAAAGGATATAAGTAAGAACTTGTTAATTTTATGTACTAAACTCATGCCAAAGTTATAGACTCATAAGCAACAGAACCTATATTAAGACACATACTAAAACATATATAACAAAAGGGCCCACTGGGCTACTTTACAACGGAAACAAAACTAAGTCTAAGAAGACTCTAAAGAGTATGAACCTGATAACTAGTCGGGACAGGGTCCCGACATACCCATTCTGACATATGTACATACATAGAAAAATGTAGGCTCTAAATATATGATAGCTCCAGGTAGAGGTGGAGCTTACCAACTGCTAAACTGGAAGTCTCTGGTCTACTGGAAATGTTTGTTGTCCAGAGTACCTGAGCCTATAGTGATAGAAATGAAGCGCCACAATAATAGGGACGTTAGTACATATAACATATGTACTGGTATGAAAAGCAGACTGAATAACAAATAGACATGTAAGAATGCTAAAATGAATAAAATATCAATATAGGCAAATCTGAGCATATGTATGTGGGAGACATAATCCAAAACTGGAACTTGACAAATCTCAAGGGTCCACATCTAATATGTCATGGCTTATTCATTTATATATACAAAATTCCTATAGTTTTCCTAGGTGATATTTTTACTTTACTATGTAGCTTCCTTGCTCTTTGTAAAACTATCTGTCAGGGAATCACATGATGGCCTACTGTCGGCGATTAGTGAACCCTATATGGCATATGTAGCCCACTGTCATGACCGCGCGTTGAATCTCATAGTCTGGGTAACGAGGTCTATCAAGGTACGCCCCCTAGGGCTCCTGTATGGTCTGCCTGCAGGCATGTATCAGTCAGGTGAAGCCACGATGGGAAATTCTAGCTGACTATATCTGAATTCTGTGCACAGAATAGCGTCGCATGTAGTAGCCCTAAACATACCCATCCCACGTAGCAGAGTAGGCAATACTCTCAATTTCATGAAAAGGCTTATAATAATGAATTCATAAATCATATAACTCATGATAAAATTTGTGATTACTTTTTTTTTTAGCTTGAGAGTCATACATCTCGTGACCTATACACTTACGAATAATCTGTGGCCAACTGCTTCCTTTAAATTTATGCAACATGTACACCCACTAACTTCTAAGAGTTTCAACTGAAGACACATATATGTAACACCGCGTACTTAAATAGAGGGTTTAACATGTTATTACGTCAAGGTGCCACCCCTTAGGGACCAACCAAGGGCCCAAGAATAGGCCCTTAGAAAACTACCCAAGGCAGTGACCTACGACAGGACCCACGCCTCGTGGTTGGGTCCACGCCTCGTAGATGGGGGTCGTGGTTCAAGCCCTGGTGGCCAACACCAAGTCACCAAACCATGCTTGACCAGGACAGCCCGTGGTTCTATCCACGGCCCGTCAACGTGGTCTCGTGGGTTGTGACCTGGGGCAGTTTTGGTGGTTAAGTTTAAGGGTACTTTGGGGTTTTCCAATTTTAATTAGGATTAAGTGGTGTCATTTTACCCTAATATAGACCACCTATATAAGGAATTTATACCCCTAAATTAAGTCATTCGCTCAACTCACCAAAAATAAACTCAATTCTCTCTCAAATATTCTCTCTCTACAAAGTGAAGAAGAAGAAGAGGGTCAAGCTAGGGAAAGCCAAGTCTCCAATCTTTCAAGCTTTGTGGGCTTTGTAATCAAGGTATGATGGCTTATTCATCCATGGAGCCCCATGTTTTCCCCAATTTAGAAGAAGAATTCCCCAAGTCAATCTAAGGTTTCTTCTAATGATATTGGTTATGATCCAATTGAGTGGATTAGAGTTGTATATGATTGTTTGTGATGGAATTGCATGATTTTAGTATGATTATACATGTATCCATGCTTAACCTATGATTCTAAATATGAATTTGATGATGAGTTTATGTTATGGAAGGGGAAATTGAGGATTTAGAGATGATCTTCTATAATTGATGATATTTATAGTAATTGCTTGAGAATAAAATCACATAGACATGAATTGAATTAGATTAAAGTATAGATGAGGGATCATGATTAGTAATGCTTGAGATTGAGCCTTTATAATGATATATGATTAGAATTGCTTAAGAATGAAGCATGTGATTAGAATGTCTTGAGATTAGGCATATGAGATGACTATGGCTAGTATTACTTTGAGAATAAGGCTTGTAACTATGAATGTTGATTGCTAGGGCTTTGAGAGTAAAGCAAATGTGATGAATTATAAATGATAAAGTTTTGAGAGTAAAGATTATATGATGAATGTTTATTATAGATAGGATTGTTGTGGAAGGATTTACCCACATGCCCTATATTAGGAATGTATGATATTATGCATGTCTTATAAGATCTATGAATATACTTAGTACCGAGTGGATATTGTATATAAGATGGAAGCTTTTACATTAGTTGAGTTCGGCTTCCAATGGGATCCTTTTACACTAGTGGAGTCTAGGTTCCCAAAGTATGTCTCATGAGATGGAAGCCTTTTACGCAAGTTGAGTCCGGGTTTCTAGTAGCAATCTCCTTATCATATAACTATTACAACCATAATGTGAAAGATTTTTCTCACATAGCATGATTCTAAGTTGAAAGGCTTGCTTCTCACATAGCATGATTCTAGGTTGAAAGGCTTGCTCACCTAAAATGAATCAAAGCAGGTATGAACTATGTTAGCTTTGCAGTAGTGATGTGATATCCCTTCATGAATAGCTTGACTTGGTAAGACAAGACCATGCATGGTAGCTTGAGATAGTAGAACTATGGATAGCCTTGGATTGAGAATTTGTACCCTTCCAATGTAGCTTGAACTAGCATGAGAGGATGCTTGCATGATAGCTTGACTTGGTGAGGCCACACCATTTCATGATAGCTTGGATTGAGCAATAGTACCTTTCCTTGAGTAGCTTGGACTTGGATGAGAGTGTGCTTTCCATGATAGCTTGGTCTAGCATAATGAGGTGCTTTTCCTTGATAGCCTTGAATTGGTAAATCGTAACCTTTCATTAGTGATGATGTGTCTTAGACTAGTAAAGAAATACTTTTCCATGATTAGTAAGAATGACTAAAGAGGGACAAGTCCTTAATCAAAATAGCATGATTAAAATGAATCAAGGTTACTTCAAGGAAGTATCGTAAGTACATTTTAATATGAGATTTGCTTATATGATGTATGCTTAGCTTGGATTGTTGCTATAGTTGCCTTCCTTGTTATGTTTGACTAAAGGTGAATGTTCCCTTATCTATGAGAAATGAACTAAGGATGAGATAAAAAGATGATGAACATGAATGATGGTCTAAGGTGGTTACTTAGCATGGGTGAGATTTATGGGGTCTTATCCATACATTGCACAAGTATGTTTTGAGGTTACTTATGAAGTGTTTCTCTTACTTTATGTTGATTTAGATGCATTGCTATGACTATGTTGTTATATCTTATGTTTATAGCCTATGTCTTATGTTGACTAATGCTTATGCTATGCTCTTAATGATGTTATGCTAGCTATCATATTTAGTACATTCTGTACTATCGCATACTCTTGCCTACATTCTTATCAAATGTAGGGTTCGACGACATTGAGTTCTATCCTCGTGGCTAGGTTCATAGTAGAGCAAGGATTGAAGATTTGGTGAGTCTTCATAGCATCGAGGATTTGATCACATTTCCTTTATGTCTTTCATTTTTATGTTAGAACTTTTGTATGGGTTGCGTCCCAAAGACTATTCATGTTTTAGATGGTTTAAGACAAGTGTTAAAGACTCCCGCTTTGTTTTATAAAAGACTTTGATTGTATGTAAAATGTTTTAAATTTCCGTACCATTTGATATTACTTTATGTTATGATATGCTAAGTGGCTTGTATGAGGCCTCTCGGGGTCTTGTACGCCATGTTACGTCTAGGGTGTACCCCTGGGTCGTGACAATATAGTTATGTGAAACATATGGCTTCCTTGACTAGAAAAGAGTACTATAACTCTATAGGTTTAGGACTCCAATATGAGAGAGTTATAAAATAGGATAACTTGCTTTCAAGTATCATATAATCTCTTATTACATTTATCGGAAGAACATGCGACTTTAGGTTGTGCCTTAATAGTGAAAGAGGTTTTAGCTTTACATACCTCACTTCAGAAGTTACTATCTTACGTTGTCAAACTACTTTGCTGACAACTTTATCTACAACATAACACCATAAAAGGATACCATAAGAAACAACTCAAGAAGCACAACAAGGCCGAAAACACAATAATAATTCATGAGCGACAATCTCAACAATTAGCATAGATAAATGGTGTATCGCCACACCCTTCTCTTTCACTACTTTCCAAGTAGGCTCATGATTTTTCACGTGTTCAGTATTACTCCTCAATCCTTTAACCATAAAGAACCAGCCCCCTTGATCATCCACAATCAACATAAAAAGTCAAACTCATGGCCTCCGAACACCATCCCACGAGTTCTTTGTCAACGACGTCAAATTCCTTTATAAGCTCATAGTTTAAGTTGGTAGAGAACTAATGCCATCAATTAAAATAATAGGAGCTCATACAGACAGCTACAACATATTCTTAGTAATTTAGGCATTTAATCAAACACTTGGCGAGCGACAAACTTCAAGAACTATAAGAGTCATGTTTCTTATGCCTAGCCTTCCGTTTTATCGTAACCAGCTTACTGCCCCAATACAATATGATTCACCCCTCATCTTGTCAAAACGACAGCCTACACACCTTTCTACAAACTCCCTCCTCACCAAAAACATCAACTACCATGGGTAAACATGGACTTACGGCTTCCTATCGTCGTCCCATGAGTCCTACCCATTAATTATACTTAAAGCATCCTTAGAATACTATTTATGGCGATAGAAAAGGAAACATACCTATATATCAAAGACAATCAACCCCAGCCCCTTTCTATTCTTCAAGAACAATACTTTCTCGTTCAAGAAAACATTTAGCTAAGTATATCTTTAGGTCTATGGAGAGGAAGACGCTTGATTCTTGAAGAAACCAACTTACCTTAAGCTTTGGAGGATTTGAGATGAGAAAACTTGAAGAAATAACTTGAATCCAATCCATAAACGTTCTTGAGTATATGGGAAAGGATATCCCAAACTTATAATATAAAAACAACAAGTTTGGCCGACTTTCTCTAAAGTGCCACATGTCCCGCAGTGATTGGGCAGTGTGCGCATCTGTCGTAAAATAAACATTACTTTTTACTCCGATGTCGTCTTAAAGAGCGGGTTATTTTGCTGGAAACTAGACTCAAATACCTTTAATTTGATTGGTTGAAGGTCCTCTAACTCCTTATATATTAGGAGATATGCTCGTTGAAAGTCATCTGATAAATGAGATCATTTGTAGTATTCCTCCACAATGAGCCTTTAAACTTGAATCTTTTCTTTAATGATCTCCTTGGCCTAAAACTTTTGTTTAACCATTCGAATGACTTAATATAAGGGTTACATAGTATGCTTAACCATTTGCAATGATATACTTTCCCCCGATATCACACCTATGCATTGGTGTTTACGAGTCACAAATGTATTTTAAGTTACGGTGTTTTACATACAATATTCTAAAAAAATACAAATTGACTTGCAAGAAATAGGATACATCTATACTTAAGAAATACAAATCCATTTGACATACCTATTGGAATGACTACAAAATAAAAAAGAAATACAATGTTTTTAATAAAAAATACAAATGTTCAGTAAAAGAAAAACAATTGACAAACAAAAATTAATATGAATACAATTTTTGCAACCTTCTTCTCCGACTCTCCCTTCTTCTTTTTCTTCGTCTGCTATGTTCATTTTTTGATTTTTTGTTCACCAAACCCAATTCAAATCCATATTCACTTGTGCGTTAGTAAAACTCTGCCTCGTCATCCGAAAAAATATAATTACCCAGGAAAATTAAATAATTAAATTACAATATGAAAACACACTAATAATAAAAAGGAATACAATATGAAAAATGATTTCTTAGATTTAAACAATATGTATAAAATGTTGAAAATCTTTTGAATGAATTCTGAGATTTCTTAGAATAATGGATGATTTCGATTTAAACAAGGTTTAAGTTGCTTGAGGAGAGGGAATAAGGGAAAAATCGTGTGAGAGAGAAATAATAGAATATGGGTAAAAAATTTAGAATCAAACTCATACGACACTCACCTAACCATAAGAGGATCCCTCAAATCAAACCCAAATATCTTGAAATCCTCCGCTTGAAAACCTAATCCCTTCACAATTGACTCCTTCAAGTCAGAAAGAGCTTTAGGATATGTAGGATTGATATCTTGCCAACGACAGAAGCTGCAAATGGAGAAAATCAAACAATAATTGCAAAAATAAAGATGGCAAAGAAATAACAACAACTGGATGATCGTCTCAAATCCATTGATAAAAACTTGGAAATTTTAAAAGCAACTGGAAGATGCGATTTGATTATTTAGAAAAAAGGGAAGATAGTTGAAATTTCTCAAATCTCAAGTAATGCTTAAGAGATGGATTCTTCTTCTTCACATTTTTTTTTCACTGATAATGAGGTAAAAAAGTGGGCCCAATTTGAGAAAAAAAGGAATGTAAATAAATTATATTTGATAAAATATTAATATGTTGACATTTTTACCAGTTATTTTAAGTGTAGATATTTTTAATAATTATGTTCGGAATTTTGACTAACCCAAAATAGAAGCATTCATGCCAAATTGACAATGACCCAATTATAAAGAAGGGAAAATTACGCGGTTAAACAAACTTATACTATTTAATTACTCATCATAGCTATAGTTTGCTATAATTACCACTCACGACTAACATTATACATTAATTACGCGGGCTGACTCCGAGTTTGTATAATTAGCCATATTTGTATATGTATAATTCGCCAGAATATACAAATACATATGTATAATATACAATTATATAACCTATATACATATACAATTTACCTCTCTCCCACTCTCTGCCCTCTCTCGCTCGCCTCTCTCCTCCCTCTCCCAATCTCGCTTGCCATATATACAAATGCATATGTATAATATACAATTATAACCTATATACATATACAATTCACCTC
>JAJOOE010012672.1:0-23679 GCA_036250405.1 Solanum raphanifolium | reverse complement strand
AGTTTTAAACTTGAAATAATATATTAAAAGATAAAAACTATGAAATAGTATAAGAAATATTTTAAAATTATATCAAAGTAAATAATTTTATCTATAAAATAAAATTTTAAAATTACATATATAATGTCGGGTTGGTTTGGTTTCGGGTTGATTTTTTTTAGTTAAAACCAAACCAACCCAAATATAGTAGGGTTTTTTTTCCCAATATCAAACCAAGTCAAGCCAAACCACTAGTCGGATTTTTTTTCCGGGTTGACTCCATTTGCGGTTTGATTCAGTTTTCGGTTCGATTTTGTAAACCCTATAAGATTGGAACAAAGAAGATTAGTATGACTTTTGTTCAAAAATGACATACACAAATTGAGAAATGATTCAATATTTTTTTTAAAAAGAAAGAAATAAGCCTACTATTTTTCTACACGATTGATGAGGGGGGAATATTCTTTTTCTTCTAATTTTTTCTTGTGAAATTTCTACTTCTATTTTTAGTTTTTGGTCTCTAACTAAACCGACCCCATCTTGGCTCTAGTTATTTTTTTGTTGACTTAGTGTTACTCTAGTGGAAGTCTCCCTAATTTTCCTCCTCCTCTGGTCTTTTGATAGATTCAAGTTCGACGTTTTGAGGGATCCCTCTATCTTTAATTAGAGGTTTCAAAATGATTTCTAATTTTTTTTAGAGAATGTATGCATATTATATTGAAATAGCGATCATAAAAATAATACTAATTTTGTGACAAATTCATAAATATATTATTCTACTTATAATGTTAATGAATTTAAAGAAAAAGTTATAAATACCTAGGTTAAAAAATAAATTACATATAATATAAAGAGGTATTACATATTGTGATATAACAAGAGTAAAATGGATAATGCATAGGATAAAGGAGAGAGTTTGATTATTGTCCAAAGTTGAGGGGAATTTGATTTTAAAAGCAAAGATGGGGTATATATATATATATATATATAAATGTAATTTTGCATCTCAACGTTTTATAGAAACCGACGGACTAACTGGCAGAAGCATGCAATTTCAGCAGTCCCTTGTCAACATGAAAAGCAATTCAATATATGCAGTTACACGCTAGATCGGGAGCGGAGCCAAGATGGGCTAGGGGTTCATCTGAACCCTATTCGATAATAAATTACACTATTTTATTCAGATAAGTGTGTTCTAAATCGGTGTATCATTTTCATGAATGAAGCAAGACCAAAGAGGAGACTTCCACAAGTGTTGTGCAGGAGTCAATGAATGAGAATCTTCAAAGTCTTCTACAGAATGAACCAAAAGGGCTAACATCAAACAAGTAGAAGGAGGTAATTCAATCTCAATAAATGCATAATTGTTTTTTCTTACTTTCTATACATGGTTAAAATTATATTTTATGTGTATATAAAAGATGTTGAACCTTTAATTCTTCATATTTTGAAATCCTTAGTAAAATTTTTGACTCTATCACTGTGTTGGAGCCTGGAGGTACTCCCTAACAAGCTTACTGATGCTATGAATTTAATCAGACAAATAATGAAGTTGTTAAAGAAAAATAATAATATTTTGTAGAGTCGTGATTGATTTCCTTTACAAGATAATAACCCTACAACTTTTTTAAGGGGCATTTTTTATGAATTGATTGTTCGTACTAAATCCTCATTGCTCATGATAAATAATGCAACTAATGACTTCTAAGAATAAAGAGTAACATCCAACTTTTCTTATGAATGATTTTTGTATGACTAATGTTGATTATTGGTCTTTCCTTTGAACATGCCAAGCTTTAATCCGTTTTGTGTTCAATAGTTTTCGGAGTGATATTGTTACTTTAGTTATTACCCACGTGTCCCTTTTTAATTGGATCATGTATGTGCCTCATCTAATTGTGCCTTGCATAACTTTTGATGCTCTCCACATGTCATGACTTTATTGGTCCGCATGTCTTGTCTATTGTTACTCTATATATACAAACAACTTTAATTTGAAATTATATTTTTCAATATATAAACTTCATATTAAGTCAAATGAAAAAATAAACAGAGCGAGTAGTTAAAAACTAATTGGTGGTGAATTAAGAAGAAGAGTGTCTTTCTTTTGTAGTCTGAGGAGAAATCTAATCAGTCTTTTCAACAATTTATAACCTTACAATTCCAACAATAATTTCATATCTACTTCTATTCATCAACCAAAATATATAATCATTTTCCATTACTCAATCGTTGAAGAAAATTTAATTTATGGTATAATTCAAATAAAATAGAAATTTTAGCTCAAATCTTAATAATATGAAGCTAGAAGTCGTGATATAGTTATACTGTTATAGAAAAAATAGCTTCCGCTCATAGGCCATAAATGAGGTAATTAATTTTCATAGTATTTTTAAAAATATCTTCTTTAACACTTGAAAGTGATAATTTAGTAGAGTGTTGATAGAACAAAAGTCTCGCCCAAAAAATGACAGATTGTTGATAGCAAAATACACAAAATTACATTGTAGTTTTGTAGAAATATCGTACTAAACACAACATTAATTATGAGTAGAAAAAGAAGAAGAAGAAGAGTGAAATGATAAGGATACGAAATTCATATGAAAGTTTGAGTCACGAGCATAGAAAAATGAATCAAAGTGAGGTCCTCCCTAAAGTCCAGTCCCCCTCCCCCACGCCCACCCCACCCCCTTTTTTTCTTTTTTTCCTTATGCATGTGAATATCAATAATATAAGTGACGATCAATATTGTCCTTTTTCCTAATACTCTAATATTAAGTAAGGGGTTGTTGTAACTTATATATAAAGATGTTTGAAGTGCAACAATACCTTGCAATTAGAGGGCGGAGCTAAGTGGGTTCGTAGATTCGGACGAATTCAGTAGTTTTTTCGTAGATCCTATATTTGTATTAGAAAAATTATATATATATTAACTTGTGAACCCCCTAACAAAATTGATTGATGACTTAATTGTAAGGAAGGGGTCGTAGAATACTTTCCACACTAGTGTTTCAACAAAAGTTTCTCATTTTTTAAAAAAGAAAGTATGTTTTGCAATATTTTTCTCTTCTATCCTAAAGTTTAGAACCTCCAAACTTCTAATCCTAGCTCCACCTCTGCGGTTGCAATTATAACCTTTCAGAAATATCTGATAAAGTTGGAACAATACAAAGAAGATTAGCATGGCCTTTACTCAAAGATGACATATACAAATTGAGAAATGATTCAAAAAATAATTTAAAACAAAGAAGAAAGAAATAAGCCTACTATTTTTCTACACGGTTGATGAGGGTTGAATATTCTTTTTCTTCTCATTTTTTCTTGTGGAATTTCTACATCTTTTTTTAGTTTTTGGTCTCCAACTAAACCGACCCATCTTGGCTCTTGTTATTTCTTTTGTTGACTTAGTGTTACTCTAGTGGAAGTGTTGTGGATGCGTTGGAAGCCCTTAAATTAAGTATTTAATTATATTTTTAGTTGTTTTATTTATTATTCTAGAATATGATTTATGTTTCATTGTTTCATAAAAATTAGGTTAAGTTATAGTTATTAGTTTGGAATAGGATTTAGGTCTCCTACTTTCATAAGAATAAGACTTCCTATTGATGTAATAAGACTCTTATTTAAAGGGGATTTTGATGAATAAATCAGTAAGCCATAATTCAGCAACAAGCAGGAGATTGGAGTTCTCTCTTCCATTGAACTCTAAGGTTTCAGTCTCCCTTTGAAGAGCTGAAGAGATCGGAGTTCTCTTTTAATGAATTCTAAGGTTTCAGCCTCCCTTTAACGAGCTGATTTATATATCGCCTTGTGAATCAATCATTCCCTAAAGATTCATAACAGGAAGTCTCCCTAATTTCCCTTCTCCTCTGGTCTTTTGGTAGATTCAAGTTCAACTGTCTTACTGCATCTTGAGTCTTTTTTCATAGATCCTTCTATCTTTAATCAGAGGTTTTAAAATATTTTTTTATAGAAAAAGTAGAGAAATAGACCTCTTTTGGCACAAAAAAAATTGATAAGTCAATCAGGTGATTGTCGGATACTACAACAACAACATATTCAATGAGTGCAGATTCATAATGAGTTTTTATTAAAAAAAACATTTCTTTTCACATAATGATATATCCTGAGCAAAGTAGACCGCATTAAACTGGTTAGAAATTGAGCTACCTATCAATGGGTATGTCGTCGAATTGACAGTTAATTAGCTCCTTCAACGATTAGGTAATGAAAAATGACTATATTTTGGTTGAATAGTAGATATGAAATTTATGACCATACAATTCCAATCATCTTAACAATTTCATAAATGAAGCAAGACCAAAGAGGAGACTTCAAAGTCTTCCACAGAATGAACTAAAAGGGCAAACAGCAAACAAGTAGAAGGAGTTAATATAAACGCGTAGTTAATCCTTTTTAAGTTCCTTCTAATTGCATACTTGAGTCATATCCACCTAACAATTTTGCATTAAAATGATGACGACTCTCTACTTTCTATGGCTTTTCTTGATTCCCTTGTTTCAAATCTTATCAGGATATCATATTTTCTTGGTTTCCTCTCAATGTATTGACGATCAAAAGTCGTTGTTGCTGCAGTTGAAGGGAAGCCTTCAATATAATTCTACTTTGTCAAATAAATTAGTAAAATGGAATCAGAAGACAAGTGAATGTTGCAATTGGGATGGGGTTACATGTGATCTCTCTGGTCATGTGATTGCCTTGGAACTGGATAATCAGAATATTTCTAGTGGAATTGAGAATGCAAGTGCTCTTTTCAGTCTTCAGTATCTTGAGAGACTAAATTTGGCTTACAACAGGTTCAATGTTGGCATACCAGTTGGTATAGGCAACCTCACCAACTTGAAGTACCTGAATTTATCCAATGCTGGTTTTGTCGGGCAAATTCATATGATGTTATCAAGATTAACAAAGCTAGTTACTCTTGATCTCTCAACTTTTTTCCCTGACTTTTACCAGCCACTAAAACTTGAGAATCCTAATTTGAGTCATTTCATTGAAAACTCAACAGAGCTTAGAGAGCTTTACCTTGATGGGGTTGATCTTTCATCTCAGAGGACTGAGTGGTGTCAATCTTTATCTTCATACTTGCCTAACTTGACCGTCTTGAGCTTGCGTGATTGTCAAATTTCAGGCCCTATTGATGAATCACTTTCTAAGCTTCTCTTTCTCTCTTTCATCCGTCTTGACCGGAACAATCTCTCTACCACAGTTGCTGAATATTTTGCCAATTTCTCGAACTTGACTACCTTGACCCTCGGCTCTTGTAATCTGCAGGGAACATTTCCTGAAAGAATCTTTCAGGTACCAGTTTTAGAGATTTTGATCTTGTCAGATAACAATTTGCTTAGTGGTAGTATTCCGAGGTTTCTTCGAAACGGATCTTTAAGGAGGATATCACTAAGCTACACCAACTTTTCTGGTTCATTACCAGGGTCCATTTTGAACCTTCAGAACCTGTCCAGGTTAGAGCTCTCCAATTGCAATTTCAATGGACCAATACCTTCCACAATGGCAAACCTTACAAATCTTGTTTATTTGGACTTCTCCTTCAACAATTTCACTGGTTCTATCCCATATTTCCAACGGTCCAAGAAACTCACCTACTTAGACCTTTCACGTAATAGTCTAACTGGTCTCTTGTCTAGAGCTCATTTTGAAGGACTTTCAGAGCTTGTTAACATAAATTTAGGGAACAATATACTCAACGGGAACCTTCCTGCATATATATTTGAGCTCCCCTCCTTGCAGCAGCTTTTTCTTAACAGCAATCAATTTGTTGGCAAAGTCGACGAATTCCGCAATGCATCCTCCTCTCTGTTGGATACAATCGATTTGAGCAACAACCATCTGAATGGTTCAATTCCCAGGTCCATGTTTGAAGTTGGGAGGCTGAAGGTCCTCTCACTTTCTTCCAACTTCTTTAGCGGGACAGTCACCCTTGACCTCATAGGGAAGCTGAGCAACCTTTCAAGACTGGAGCTTTCTTACAATAACTTGACTGTTTATGTAAGTAGCAGCAATTCAACCTCTTTCACATTTCCCCAGTTGAACATATTGAAACTAGCTTCTTGTCGGCTGCAAAAGTTCCCTGACCTCAAGAATCAGTCAAGGATGTTTCACTTAGACCTTTCAGACAACCAAATACGGGGGGCAATACCGAATTGGATTTGGGGAATTGGTGGTGGAGGTTTGAATCACCTGAATCTTTCCTTCAATCAGCTGGAGTACGTGGAACAGCTTTACAATGCTTCCAGCAATCTTTTTGTCCTTGACTTGCATTCCAACCGTTTAAAAGGTGACTTTCCAATTCCACCTTACTCTGCTATCTATGTGGACTATTCGAGCAATAATTTAAACAATTCCATCCCACTAGAGATTGAAAATTCTCTTGCTCTTGCCTCCTTTTTCTCGGTAGCAAACAATAGCATCACTGGAATAATTCCTGAATCCATATGCAATGTCAGCTACCTTCAAGTTCTTGATTTCTCTAACAATGCCTTGAGTGGAACAATACCACAATGTCTACTGGAATATAGTACAACTCTTGGAGTGCTGAATCTAGGGAACAATAGACTCCATGGTGTTATTCCAGATTCATTTCCAATTGGTTGTGCTCTAAAAACTTTAGACCTCAGTAGGAATACCTTTAAAGGGAAGCTACCAAAATCGCTTGTCAACTGCATGTTCTTGGAGGTTCTGAATGTTGGAAATAACAGTCTTGTTGATCGTTTCCCATGCATGTTGAGGAACTCAAAAAGTCTGAGGGTCCTAGTCTTGCGCTCCAATCAATTCAGTGGAAATCTTCAGTGTGAAGTAACCAGAAATAGTTGGAAGAATCTCCAGATCATAGATATTGCTTCTAACAACTTCACTGGTGTGTTGAATGCAGAATTCTTTTCAAATTGGAGAGGAATGATGGTTGCAGATGATTACGTGGAGACAGGACACAATCATATCCAGTATAAGTTCTTCCAACTAAGTAACTTGTACTATCAGGACACAGTGACATTAACCATCAGCTGGAGCTAGTGAAGATTCTCAGGGTGTTCACATCTATTGATTTCTCTTCAAATAGATTTCAAGGAGTGATACCAGATACTATCGGGAATCTCAGCTCACTTTATGTTCTGAACCTGTCACACAATGCCCTTGAAGGACCAATTCCAAAATCAATTGGGAAGCTACAAATGCTTGAATCACTAGACCTGTCAAGAAACTACCTATCCGGGGAGATCCCCTCAGAGCTTTCAAATCTCACGTTCTTATCAGCTTTGAATTTATCATTCAACAATTTGTTTGGCAATATCCCATTGGGTAATCAATTTCAAACATTCTCAGAAGATTCCTATGAAGGAAACAGAGGCCTATGCGGGTTCCCTCTCAACAACAACTGCCAAAACAATGGCTCAGAGTCCCTCTCCCTGCTGCCTCCAACTTTGGTACCAGACTCAGACTCAGATTATGAATGGAAGTTCATTTTCGCGGCTGTTGGATACATAGTAGGGGCAGCAAACACCATTTCACTTCTGTGGTTTTACGAGCCAGTGAAGAAATGGTTTGATAAGCATACGGAGAAATACTTGCTTTGGTTTTCAAGAAAGTGATCCTTAAACCATTAAGTGATCGTTTGTATTGATTAGTATGAGATACACGTGAGTTATGTGTCCAGACACTAATTTCTTAAATACATGAAAACTACTACTGTTGTATTGAAAGACTTGTCCTTTTTGTTGGGTCTTCAGTTTCTTCAAATGTTTATAGTATACAGTTTGCAACCTTGTGTGTACTAAAGAATGTTTGCTTATATGACCTTTTTGTTTATGCTTTTTTAGCTTATTTTTTCTGGAAAAATTATCTAAATACCCATTCTCTAAAAGTACCTATCATTTGAAAAAATAACAAAAATTCCTACTCTGTCCTATTCTAGGATACATCACTTTACGCAATGTATCGAGACGTTAAGTGATGTATCGGAACATTGAGGGATGTATCAAGATTCCACCAAATTTAAAGGATTTTTGTAATTTGGAAAAGAATAACAATAAAATATAACTAACTCTTAATACAATGAGATTTGTGTAACATTTTCTTTTCCTATTGCAGATGTTATCACACAATTTTTCCTGCAGCTATGACACTTGCGGCTTGCCGCTTTTGACAAATTACATGTTGCAAGTTCGTGGCAGTTTCTACAAGTGAAAATGCATTTCATAGTTTGAATACACTTCTTCTGATCACATTGTTAAATTAAGATCTGAGTTTTAAGGAAAAGGAATAAATAATCGATCTCTCGTGAATTTTTTTAAATATAAATTACAAGACAAATAATATTTGGTAGCTATATAATTCTGCCATTCTAGCTGACTTGTTTAAAATCATGAAATCAAAAATATTTTAGAACATTATATATATACTAGTTTCTGGACACATGCAGCGCTGTACGTGTGTTCCATGTGAATTTTTATAAATTCGCTAGAACAATTAAAATTTTATGCAAATCGTGTGAAGTGACTGTAGAGCTGTCAATATGGGCTGGCTCACCCCATCTGGGCTAACCCATACAAACTTTGAAATTTGACGGGCTAGCCCATTTTTTGTGTGGGCTAGAAAATGGTCGGTCCAGCCCGCAAGTACGTGGGCTACGGGTTTTGCCGGACCTGCCCTCTTTTCTTAATAGTATATTTTCTTATAATTTTTTAATTAAATTATAATTAAAAAATATTATCATAAATATAAACAAGACAATATTACATGGTGTTAGTGTTACTACTTTTGAATTAAATACACAAATAAAATTATCTTTATAATATTTATTAAGTTTGATTTCAAGTAAAAGTATAAATAGCTAAATAGAAATATTAACCTAATTGTTTTCCAATATATATATATATATATATAGAGAGAGAGAGAGAGAGAGAGAAGGTGATGTGGCGCCTTTCTATGGCCTCCAATGACATTTTTCTTTTTTCTCCTTTTTTTTTTTTGACATTTTTTCTTCATTTCTCTACATAATCTATTTACTAGCTAATTTAATTAAAAAATACTTAACAAATTGAATATTCCTTGGTAACAGCCAATCCACGTACATCTTTACATTAAAGCCCAAGTGACCCTCTGATGCAGCCATGACAATAATATTTACTAATGCATTAATTTTCTTCATAATAGTAAGTTAGAGCGTTTTCTCCCCACGATTTCTCTTCACGTAATGTGTATTAACTTTTGGTATTAATCACTGATAATTATAGTGAAAATTAATTGGGAAACTTCTGCTTTTGATACTCTACTGTTTGCCCTTTATATATCTTCCTATTTATCTTTTTTATGTGGGGGGTATGTTATTGTTAATTCATATATGTTGTGCCTTGGTGTGTGTTTTTTATTGTACAATAAAAATTAGTACTATTTAATATATCTTGTAAGATTCATTCAATAAATTTGTATTTTGTTTGTATTCTGGATTGACATGTATGATTTTACTTTGCTTGCTAACAATTTTCATTTGCAGTGCATGAATTTTTGAGTTGGAAATTGATTATGGACAAAGACATCATCATTACTGGCCATTTGGTATAGATGTTCTTTTTGGTAATGTTTTTCTTTACTTCATCTAAATAATTTAAAATTAATGTTTACATTTGATCTTGTAAGTTTTTTTTTTTTTGTATGATCTATATTCTTTATATAGCAAGTAAGATATCTAATCTCTCTCTATATATAGGCACTTCTCTGTAACCAAAAAAAAATCTTCCTTTTTGGTTTTATTTTTACTTTTTATTTATGTGTATATATTAAAAAACTGAAAAATTGCTCATCTAACTCAACTCTCTTAATTATTCCTTAACCATGGTAAATGTTTAACATTTTAAAATTAAGGTGTTAAATGTACCTCCATGATAAATAAATAAAAAGAATGAGGAAAAAATAACATTGATACTCTTATAACCTTACGACTTCTCAATTTTTCAATTTTAGAGGTAAGAATTTTATGGTATAAAATTATAAATTGAAGGTTAGCAAGGCTAATTTATCTCTCTTAGCCCGGGGCACACCTACATTGAAGCTTTCGGGGTGCTCAAGCATCCACTAATTTCGTATCGATTTATATACATTTATATAGAAATTTGAACGAATGAAATTAAATAGTGAGCTTCCAAGCAACAAGTAGTTGATTGGTGTAGTGGTTATTTATAGCTACTCAAAGTTGTATACTGCACCTGCTGTGTCCGGAACACCCACAACCTTAAAATCTTCAATCCGCACTACTTTTAGCCACCGTAAGGATTTTAGAAGTATTGGAAGAAATTTTATGCAATTATTGGTACACCCTGATCCAAGAATATATAGTAGAAGCCACTTCTATTTTTGTTTAATTTGAATAAATGTAATGGTGATTTGAATTATTTCCTCTAAATCTTATGTATGACTATAGTTTCCTTTTGAAATAGGTTGTCTTATTCATATGTGATGATTAGTTGTCTATCTTCTTAAACTAATTAGTTTTGTGTCATTTTACTTATAATGATAGTTCTTTGCTGTTTTGTTATTGTTTCACTTCTCACGGTTAATACATTTGGAGATATTTATGATGCAATATTGGTTGAATAATTCTTCTTTTGCTTCAAATCTCAATTCATATCAAAGTGATATAAAAAACATAATTTTGATTGTTATTTTTGTCACCTATAAATTTTTGAGATGACAATAAGTGTTCATTTGCTAAATTAAATAATAAAATCCATTATTTCATTGAGTTTGATTTGCTTATGTAGCTATTTTCTTATTACATATGTGAATTTCTGATTCCTAATTGTAGAGTAAAATTTTGAGTATTTTCGATAGCAAACACTAAAATAATAAAACATATTATATAGTCACATGAAGCCATGAATTGATACTGTATTTAATTAACATGACAATAAAAGAAAGAATGAGAAACATTATAAGGATCATTTCAGTTAGAAAGCTAAAGAAGAGGAAAGTAGAAAAGAAATAATTATTTATTTCAAAATTAGACGAATCTAAAATTGTATTTCATTTTGCTTTATCACAATATTTGTGTCTAAACAATTAACATAAATAATTATGATATAAATAGATGATTTTTCCTTTAAATATCTTTCTACTTTTGATTTTTTTAAATGAGAAGATGGGAAAGTCACAGAAATTAGGACAATACAATTTTTACCCAAAATTAGTGGCTATGGATTTTCATAGAAGTTCCTAAAAAATGGACATGCTTCCCTTTGAATCATTTGTTAATAATAAAAATGTTGGAATTAATGTATGAATTGAGTTCAAATGCATGACGTGTATAATCATTTTTCTTTTCTTTTTCAATAGGATAAAAAGAAGAAGGAATTATAGTATCTAAATTCACAAAATGATCTTATAAATACTTTTATAATCGTGCGAAAAGCCGCTTTGGAAGAGACACCTGACATTTTTCTTTCTTTTGTCCTCTTTTTGGCATTTTTCTTGATTTCTCATTTGTAACTCACATCTCTTCATCTTTCTAGAAGCTGACTCCATCGGCAAATCCCATTAGTTTGCATAATGTAATTAGTATCTACAAACAATAAATTTACTCACATGGTAATATTGTACTAAATTGAAAATGAAAAATTCACCTTAAACAACAATAAAAAAGGAGAGAAATTTATAACTGCTTAACTTTTAAAAGATGAAAAAACGTTTTTTTATAAGAATTAAGAAAATCCGCTCATCATATTTAGCCTCTCATTTTTAGGCTATTACAATTTAACAATTTTCTTTTATTAACCCAAATTAAAAAGGATCTAGAGTGGGAGTCAAAAATGAATTGTGGTAATATATTAAACCTCTTTTATTTGAACTTTAAATGTGTTATGACCTTAATTTTTCTTTTATTCATCAATTTAATTAGTATAAAATTTCCTCCGTTCATATTTATCCTTTTGTCCCCTTTTAAACCATTATTTATTTATTTTATTTTTAATATGTCAAAAAGTCTTAATATCATAAATTTTAAGTGGTAAGTGTTATTAAGTCTCTTTAATGAAAAAGAAAAAAAGAAAAAAAAATGTTATTAAGTCAAATTTGAGGGAAGGCTATGAAATTATCATTTTCATTCTTCATAGATCTACTATTGTTATGCTAATTTGGATGTTAGTTCTACATATAACACATATACATTAGAAAATAACATGATTTTAATGGAAAAAAACTTTAAGCTAATCCTTACGAAAATGTCTAAATCCTTATTTTATTCATCTACTATCAAATATATATCTTCGTCCCTTTTTTTGGTAAATCTATTATTTTATTCTTATTACAATGTCATAACTTTATAAAAATGACCATATTTAAATGGATAATAAAGTCGAAATTTTTTAATTATTATAACTCGAACATTTAAAAAAAAAAGAAAAAGGTATTCTCTCTGTCCTTAATTACTTATCCATTTTTCCTTTTATAGTTGTCCCTAATTATTTGTCCATTTTGACAAATCAAGAAAGGACAAATTCTTTTTACCTATTATACCCTCAATTAAATGACTAATTATTTTGAAAAATGTAGAACTTTTCATCCACTTAATAATTAATAGGGGTAAAATGGTAAACTCACTATGTCATTAATAAGTGTGTCAATTCAAAAGTTGACAACTAATTAGGGACAGAGGGAGTATTAAATAGTGCTAATTTAAGGGCCTTTTTTTTGTGTGGATAAAATCAATATTTGATGAATCAAGTTAAAATTATAAATCTAAGTGTTAGGATTTTTCATCTTATTTGTTTGGATTTGAAGATCGAAAAGAATTTCAAACTTTTTCTCACTGCGCAAAGCGCGGCCAAGTTTACTAGTGATGATAATAAAACACAAAAACTATGACAATATTCAATAGGCTATGACCTATGTAGTGATTCCCTAGAAATTTTAGGAAAATTTTATTTTATGTAGTACATATTTTGTAAACATAATTTGTATTTAAATTGTAATATTTCAAACTTTAAATAGATTTTGAGTTTAGACTCTTGTTATTTTTAATACTCTATTTTATTTTTATATTTTAATTAAGAGCAACTTTCACATATAGCAAACATAAAAATCATATTTGTATGTTATAGCTATAGTTTGTATAATTGCGCTCCATTGCAAACTATAACTCGCTGGCAGGACCTTCAAATTTGTATAATTTCGCTGGCAGGACATTTGTATAAATTGTTGGCAGCCTTTCGTTTGTATAAATCGCTAGTAGCCTCTCAATCCAATTTTATTTGTTTATCTGCATAAATTTTGAATTTGTATACAATTGAATCAAAATAAAATATTTATATATCAAATCTCTCTCTCTCGCTTTATACAACACAAATTATACATTGTAATTCGTATAATCTGTGTTTGTATAAAACGAGAAAGAGAGAATTAAAGGCAAAAGAGAAATGGGCAGGGGAAGATTTGTGTTTGTATAATTATAAGTGTATAAGACAAAAATATATGTATTTGTAGATACAGTTTTCTCTCACTTTATACAAACACAAACACATTCTATACATTTGTGTTTGTATAAAAGCGAGAGAGGACAGGGAGAGACTGGTGAGAGTAGCGAGCGAGAAACCTAGGGAGAGAGGCGAATAACAATTGTTTGCTACGGGTTACAATTAAATCAAACTGTGGTTATAGCATTTAATTGAATTAATAGTTTGTTATTTTATACAATTTTCCCTTTCATTAATTTTTATTTGGCCCACTCCGGCCCTATCCATATTTCTCAAGCCTCACAAATCGATAGGCTTACTTAGGTCGGGCTAAAAAACTTTTTTCTTAAATGGGCTTCAAAAATCGTAGTCCAGCCCTATTAAATCATGGGTTAGGCCAGGCCTGCCCATATTGACGACTCTAGAAGTGAGTAATATTTTTTAATGTGCGTCAAGAAACACCAAATGAGGGGCACATTATAATGTTTAAAATCAATTCCGTTGAAGCTATTATCGGTAATTTTTGAACTTTGTTTAGTAGTTAACACACTTCCAATAAAGTCACATGACTAATTTGAGCCAAATAACAATACATGCTTACGATAATGATAAAAAAAATCATAAAAATTAGATTGGTGAAATCTAATAGAGAAAAAACACACAATAAATAGAAGAAAAATAAAACATACACATCATTCACAAGACTTTATTCATATAGATTATAGATAGAAAATAAATATAGAATCAATAAGTTATTCGTTTCCAGAATTCGGAGGCTACAAGTTTAAAGAGGAAAACAAAAGGCACAGACCATGAGAGGGAAGTAATTGCACTGACAAATCCTATAATTTGCAAATTATGTATAACGAAGTATGCATCATATTTTTTCTCCAGAATAAGATAATACTTAATTTTGACAAAAGTAGAGACAAAATTTATTTTCAGCTTTTATTATAAAATTTGTGTAACAAAATAATAAATCAAAAATCTATTTTAAAAGCTATGTCACTTGAGAAAATATTTTTTTTTATGATACAGAGACACCACTTAAAATTTGAACTTATATTGTGTTTACTGTAATTCATTACTTTAGTTATTTATTTGCTGAATAGAAATAAACTCGAAAAAGTGGACAAACACAATTACCATCTAGCAATAAATACGTGAAGAAAATCAAAATCATATAGCCCCATAATGGTATATAGAAATATGCCGTTTGAATGTCATGCTCTAGATTACTATAAATGCATGTAAATATCTCTAACTCTAAATACTGAATTAACTAAGAGAATTGAAATTTAACAACAAAAGAAATTGTAAAAATTATCAATAACTTATCAAACAGGTTGAATAAACATAATTCTCAACAAAACTTGCTAACAAAGCAAAATAGATGTACATTTATCAATTCAGCCCAAACTTTTAAATTTGTTGTCTGATTTTATAGCTATTTCTTTTATAATAATATCATATCTCATGAAATCCGTCTAGGGAGTGTAGAGTGTGCACATACCCTACCTCAATTCAGAAGATCCTCAACTTGAGTCGAGTATAGCAAATCAAAGTAAATATAAAAAAGAAAAATGACAGTGAAGAGAATATAATATAATAAAATATAACAACTATTACGAAAATAATAACAACAACAAAAAAAAAAGTGCAATAACCGAAACACCATAAAAACAATTGGCGGTAGAAAGCAAAAGAAAGATAGTACAAGAATAAAAGTACTACCACGACAGACACCACTAAGTCTAAACCCTACGGAAAGCAAGAGAACACTCCACTACAACCTTCTACCTTAATTTGCGATCTCCATGCTTAAGCATTTTCTATAATTGATGAAATCAATTTCTTTTTTCTTCTGAGCTATGAAAGGCGGCTTAGCTTATGTATTTGCCAATAATAATTTTACCTCATGCACATGATATTTATAAGCCAAAAGTTTGCCTAGAATTCTGTAGAAAGCTCAAAAGTTATGTTGGAGAATGGAGAGACATTCTTAAAATGCGTTTTAAAATACCTTTTCATTTTTAGTATTTAATATAATATAATATAATTATTATTTAATGTTTAATTGCGTAGATATTTTATAACATTTTGAATTAAGATAAAGGTAAAATAGTATTTCAACTTTTACTTTTGTGGCTTCCCACTTTTAGTATATATATATATAAAATTTAAGATCACGAAATTCAAAAATCTCAATTTTTAAACATCATGCTAGTCAAACTAAAAGAATTGAAAAAGAGCGAGTAGTTGAAAACTAATTGGTGGTGAATTGAGAAGAGAATACATAAAACCCAATCATAGAACGAGTTACGAGCTAATTAACTCTCAGTTCTAACATCTAACCAACCTCATTATTCCCAATTAGTTATGGGTGTGGTTATGCGATGAACTAATTAACAAATTCCTTAAGTTATAAATCAGTGTAATATTATTTTCGTTCTACGAAAAAATAATTATTTTACTCCCATGAGTGTGTTTGATTATGTTTTTAATTATTGCATAACCGAATAATCAAATTGAAAAAAATTAAACCAAAAAGAGAAAAACTGAACCGAACCAAATTTATTTTGGTTTGGATTGGGTTACACTTTTTCAAACCGAAAAACCGAAAAACCCAAACCAAATAGCACAAAATCAAATCGAAAAATCGAATGCACACCCTAACGCCAGGTAGATCCACAAGGGATGGTAAAACCCTCCCTAACTAAAAAATATTTATTTTACTCTTTCATGAATGAAGCAAGACCAAAGAGGAGGACTTCCACAAGTCAGAGTCTTCCACAGAATGAACCAAAAGGGCTAACATCAAACAAGTAAAAGGAGTTAATTCAATCTGTACAAACGCGTAGTTTTTCTTTGACATTTCTCAATCACCCTTCTCCTTATTAAGTTCCTTCTAACTGCATACTTTAGTCATATTCAAGCTAACAAGTTGCATGAATATGACAACTCTCTACTTTCTATGGCTTTTCTTGATTCCCTTGTTTCAAATCTTATCAGGATATCATATTTTCTTGGTTTCCTCTCAATGTCTTGACGATCAAAAGTCGTTGTTGCTACAGCTGAAGGGCAGCCTTCGGTATGATTCTACTTTGTCAAATAAATTGGCAAAATGGAACCAGAAGACAAGTGAATGTTGCAATTGGGATGGCGTTACATGTGATCTCTCTGGTCATGTGATTGCCTTGGAACGGGATGATGAGATTATTTCTAGTGGAATTGAGAATGCAAGTGCTCTTTTCAGTCTTCAGTATCTTGTGTTAAATTAGGTCTTGGGCCTAACTCACACCCTAAAAGCTAGCTCAAAGGGAAGAGGATTGTCTAAGCCTTATAAGGAGTCCACCCATCTCATTAACCACCGATGTGAGACTTTTGTCATTCTTTAACACCCCACCTCACGCCCAGTGCTTAGCATCTGCTGCGTGGGCAATTTTTGATTTTGGGGGCCCCAACATTGGGTGAGACGGGCCCTGCTCTGATACCATGAAATAAATTGTAAAGCTTTGAAAAGAAGAAAAACTCCATTGATTTGAGCACAAAGGCTTAGTAATACATCAGTAGGATCATCTATTTATAGTTCACAATTACTCACTCTATAACTAATCTAGTAACTAACTTTCTAACTGTTAGTTGTAACAGAATTAGCTAAAATGACACCACTGCCCCCCTTAACTGCTTTTACACTTTTCTACAACTGATTATATCTCATTACATCCTCCTCTCTGTATGTAATCGATTTGAGCAATAACCACCTGAATGGTTCAATTCCCAAGTCCATGTTTGAAATAGGGATGCTTAAGGTCCTCTCATTGTCTTCCAACTTCTTTAGTGGGACAGTTCCCCTTGACCTCATAGGGAGGCTGAGTAACCTTACAAGACTGGAGCTTTCTTACAATAACTTGACTGTTGATGCAAGTAGTGGCGGACCCAGGATTTTCGTTCAGGGGTTCGAAAAATAAAAGTACAAACGTGTAAATAAGCCTTTAGAAATGGAAACCTTGAATTCTTTTGGGTTTAAAACCAAACTTTTAGCACATTTTTTAAAGTAAAAAAAACTTGAAAAACATAACTGAAAATTAAAAAAAAAACCTAAAAAAACTGAAACTGAATAAGAAAAAAATAAAATGCTTTCACTAGGATTTGAACTGGTAACATACAGCTTAATTTTAGGGGTACTTGCCACTGTGCCATCAATTTCTCTTTGTTATTAAAGGGGTTCAAAATTTATATATCTACAGAAATACAGAAAATATACCTTATATATAACGTATAATTTTTTGCCGAGGGAGTTCGGGTGAACCCCTTGGATACCATGTGGGTCCGCCCCTGGATGCAAGTAGCATCAACTCCACCTCTTTCATATTTCCCCAGTTGAGATTATTGAAACTAGCTTCTTGTCGGTTGCAAAAGTTTCCTAATATTAAAAGTCAGTCAAGGATGATCCACTTAGATCTTTCTGACAACCAAATACGGGGATTTGGATTTGGGGAATTGGTAGTGGAAATCTGGCTCACCTGAATCTTTCCTTCAATCAGCTGGGGTACGCGGAACAGCCATACAATGTTTCCAACTATCTTGTAGTCTTGGACTTGCATTCCAATAAGCTAAAGGGTGACCTACCAATTCCACCTTCCTTTGCTGCATATTTGGACTACTCGAGCAATAATTTCAGCAATTCCATCCCACTAGATATTGGCAATTATCTTGGTATATTTCTCTCACTTGCAAATAATCGGCTCGCAGGAAGAATTCCTGAATCTATATGCAATGCCAGCTACCTTCAAGTTCTTGATTTCTCTAACAATGCCTTGAGTGGAACAATCCCACCATGTCTACTGGAATATAGTACAAATCTTGGAGTGCTGAATCTAGGGAACAATAAACTCAATGGCGTTATACCAGATTCATTTCCAATTGGTTGTGCTCTACAAACTTTAGACCTCAGTGAGAATAAGTTACAAGGTAGGCTGCCAAAATCGCTTGTGAACTGCGAGTTGTTGGAGGTCCTGAATGTTGGAAATAACAAACTTGTTGATCGTTTCCCATGCATGTTGAGGAACTCAAATAGTCTGAGGGTTCTAGATTTGCGTTCCAATCAATTCAATGGAAGTGTTCAGTGTTATGCAACCAGGAATAACTGGAAAAATCTCCAGATCATAGATATAGCTTCCAACAACTTCACTGGTGTGTTGAATGCAGAATTCTTTTCAAATTGGAAAGGAATGATGGTTGCAGATGATTACGTGGAGACAGGACGCAATCATATCCAGTACAAGTTTCTCCAACTAAGTAACTTATACTATCAGGACACAGTGACAATAACCATCAAAGGGCTAGAGTGGGAGCTTCTGAAAATTCTCAGGGTCTACACAGCTATTGATTTCTCTTCAAATAGATTTCAAGGAGTGATACCAGATACTATTGGGAATCTTAGCTCACTCTATGTTCTGAGCCTATCACACAATGCCCTTGAAGGACCAATTCCAAAATCGATTGGGAAGCTACAAATGCTTGAATCACTAGACCTGTCAACAAACCACCTATCCGGGGAGATCCCATCGGAGCTTGCAAGTCTCACATTCTTAGCAGCTTTGAACTTATCGTTCAACAAATTGTATGGCTAAATCCCATCGACTAATCAGTTTCAAACATTCTCAGCAGATACCTTTGAAGGAAACAGTGGCCTATGCGGGCTCCCTCTCAACAACAGTTGTCAAAGCAATGACTCAGAGTCCCTGCCTCCACCAACTTCGCTACCAGACTCAGATGATGAATGGAAGTTCATTTTCGCAGCTGTTGGATACGTAGTAGGGGCAGCAAACACCATTTCACTTCTGTGGTTTTACGAGCCAGTGAAGAAATGGTTTGATAAGCATACGGAGAAATGCTTGCTTTGGTTTTCAAGAAAGTGATCCTTAAACCCATAAATGATGAGTTTATTTAATCCTTGCTTTGTTATAATAAATATCAAGATCCAAATTCAAGTCACTTTGTTATTTCCCTTGATGAATGTATAAAAATTTCTACTATCAGAAACAGCACCCACTTTTGGATTGAATAGCTTCCCACATTGCCTGCAACACATTGATAAATTAGCTCTATGCCGACATATTCTTCTATATTTGTATACACAAAAAAGAGAGAAAATGAAGACGTTGTGGCAAGTGACGTGAATCTATCGAAGAGAAAAGCTAGAAGGCAATGAAAATGTTAGTAATGAACTATCACATCCCCTTGACAATCAAAGTAGTGCAATATGAATGACCATGTCTAATTGGGATAAAAAGAGTATTAACTTAATACATCACTAAACTATAACCAGTTGGATACCATATACAGTTTCCAAGCCACCATATTGTAGAGTGCAACACAACCATATCTACTGGAATATAGTACAAATCATGGAGTTGTAAATCTAGGGAACAATAGTCTTTATGGTGTTAATACCAGATTCATTTCCAATTGGTTGTTCTCTACAAACTTTAGACCTAATTGAGCAAAAATCACTGGTTATTGGTTAATTGAGTGCAGAATGCTTACTGAATTGGAAAGGAATGATTGTTGAAGATGAAGTTTGTGCAAATTCGCAGAGTCTACACATGTATTGATTTCTCTTCAAACAATTTTCAAGGATGATGCAAATATTCTAGAGAATTTCAGCTCACTTAACGTTCTGAACTTGTCACACAAGGCCCTACAGAGACCAATTCCAAAATCAATTGGGAAGCTAAAAATGTTTGAATGACTAGACCTGTCCTGCAACAAGCTATCTGGAGAAATCACTGCAGAGCTTGAAAATCTCACATTCATAGCATATCTGAACTTATCATTCAACAAATTGTTTGGCTGAATTCCGTGAATCAATCAATTTCTCACATATTGTCAGAAGCAAATAGGCCTATGCGGGTTGCTTCTTGAAGATTGCATAAGCAAATGACTCTGAGAGCTGCTGCTACTCTCACCAAATCTTGTACTGCATTTCTGTGATTTTACGAGCCCTGAACAAATTACTCCTCTGTTCCAATATCCAATTTACGTGGTAATTTCGACATTCAAACAATTTAAATTTGTTAAACCGTTTGAATATGGAAATTCGGAAAGTGAGTATTTGACAAGCACACGAGTTGCCGTTTACGCCTTGCTGGGAATTGGGAGTTGCCCAACATCGCAAAAGCCCAATAAGTCACGCTTCATGTTTGGCCCAGGCCCTCAAGCTTAGTATTATTATTATTATTATAATAATTAAATTAAATATATAGATTGAACCCCAGCCCCACGGTCCACTACGATTAGGGTTTGGGTTTACCAAAGGTTAGCAGACGTTCAATTTCTCTGTCGCCATGAGAGCTAAGGTACCATTTTTCACTATGTGAAAGCTAAATCATCCATTATTGCTTCTATGTTCGTCGCATTAACTGATAATTCAATGTTTGTATGTATAATGTCTTTTATCGATTGATAAATTAAAATTGTGTGATAATATTTACAGTGGAAGAAGAAGAGAATGAGGAGGTTGAAGAGGAAGCGCCGAAAGATGAGACAAAGATCCAAGTAGTCCTTTTCTTACTTTGCTCGTGGCGTTTGATTGCCTTTTGTTCTAGGGTTTTTGAATCTTATTTTGTCCCTAAAATTTCTCAGTTACTGATGAAAAGCTTGAATTTGTTATTTCACATACATTTGGAAGTTTTTATCGGAGTTCTTTAGTTATTCGATATCTTTGGCAATTTTGAGCTACTCTAGTAATTGATTTATCTTAACTTGTGTATCCAATGTGATTTGAATTGAATCCTGTGCAAGCTGCTCTCTTTTGGAGTTGGCCCGTATTGAACTTAGGCTACTTGATTAAGGTCATGTTAGAGCCATCTATTGTCTGCTGTAGGAGTTTGATAAACGTTGAACTGGATTCTCTAGAGCTTTAACGGATGTTCATTGTTAATGATTGATACTAGATTCTCTAGAGCTTTAACGGGTGTATTTCATTGTTAGATGATTGATACTGGATTCTCTAAGCTTTAACGGATGTCTTTCATCGTTAGATGATTGATACTGGAATCTCTAGAGCTTTAATGGATGTATTTCATGGTTAGATGATTGATGCTGGATTCTCTAGAGCTTTAACAAATGTATTTCTCGTTAGATGATGAATGCTGGCTTCTCTTGAAAGAAAGCTAAAATTATTTCATCTGTATCTGGTACAACTTTAGGGATTGAACCTTTAGCTTTTAATAGAAGTTTTCCTTCTAGGATTATGATTAGTGGTCTTCCCTTTAGAGGACATAAAATGCTTAACTTTTGCAAGTACTTTTACTAGAACCTTTAGTTGCCATCCTGGATGGTGTTTTTCTTATGTTATAGATTCTTGTTATTAATCGACCTTTCTAAAACAAGTTATTGATATAGGATAGTTTTGGTTCTTGAGTTTTGGTTGTTACTCATTAGGTGCAACAACATATCCGATATAGTTCCACAAGGTATCTTGTCTGAAGGACGGGTACTTCAACGGGCTAACCTTGTGAATCATCCTTCTTCAAGGATGGGTACTATCTGACTGATTAAGAAGTTAACCAGTGAAATGCTATATGATGTTTCCTACAATTGAGCAAATGCTCCATTAATTAGGAACAAATTTGTTGCCTGTGTAGGAGTAAATGATGGATTTATCGACTCCATAATTGTAATGAGATCCATTATCCATACTATTTAGTATTGAAATGAAATGGACCTAAATAGACTGGAATACTACAGAGTATTTCCATGTAGCTGAGGTTGAACTAATTTGTGACCGAGATGTGGTCGATGGATTATTGAAATGAAATGAACCTACATTATACTTGCAATGTGGGAGATTTGCAAATGTGACATTACTCTGCTTTGCACATCTTGTGCAGTTGTTGAAGATCAATTGAAACGTTTTCCTTCCTAGATGTGTGGAATACTTTCTGTTGAAGTACATGTTTCTTTTTGTGAAATAATAAAATAGAGATAATATTATTATTATTAATACTCTCTCTTGGACAAGTAAAGATGGATAGGGGAGTAATAATAAACACTACAAATCTCTGCTGTTGGATGGAACAATGTCACATTATTACAATTACAAACATAGGACGGGTAATATTATACATGGGAATAGAAATACATTTAAGAGTTATGAAATTTTAATATCTACAAGTCGGTTTTGAGGCTGAGAATTTTTTTTAGCAAAATCCTTTTAATAAAGGATGTATTTCCTTCGGTGTTTATGTATTGTGTTTGTCAAATCACAATTGCTATTTCGAAGAATAAATTTTATAATATAAAATGTGAAATCGGGCTTGAAGCTCTCACCTTACCAACAAGCCGAGAGTTGATGGCTGTTGGTCACAACTACTATCATGAGACATGATGTCATTAAGCAATTGTATGAGAAGTGCCATGAGGCTGCTCTTATAATATTTGGCCTAGTCTCTAGAGCTTTCATGAATAACCAAGCACACGTATTTCTATAAGTTAAATATTATCAATCTGAGTTTGATTTATAGTCGAAAAGACACCAAACCTATTACATTTTTTGATGTTTTTAAATCCAACAAATTTTACTCATCTTTCTATAAGATCTTTAATTTAAAATAGTGAGGGATTGAAGTGTTATTTAAAAGATTTTAACACTTACGTCTTGTCTAATACAACTACTTGTCATTAAGGGTGTACATGGTCGGGTTGGTTTGGATTTTTCAAATATCAAACCAAACCATTTCTGTCTGATTTTTAAATCTATAAATCAAACCAAACCAATAAAACCCGGGTTTTTCAACTTCGGGTTTTTTTGGTTTTTTCGGATTTTCGGGTTTTTTTTGGAAAAGTATTCATACAAACATATAATTTACTTGTATTTCAAATATTTCTTTAGTCCTATCAAAATACAACTATCTAAGGTGTTTCTTAAAAAAATAAGACAATATTATATGAGTAATGATACTAAAATATCCAACCAAAAATAATAATAATGAAATTGCGTAAAACAAATATTGCAATTAACAAGTCATAATGAAAATGATCATAATTTAAAAGTATTAAATCATGCTAAAATAAGTTTAATAAGTATTAGTTACATGACTAAATATTAAAGGAAGTTAAAATTAGATTATGTATTTGAATAAACCAATGTAAAACCATAGAACAAATATTCAATATTATTGTCATTCTTAGTGTTGAATTGATTATTTTTTTT
>JAJOOE010012671.1:0-14526 GCA_036250405.1 Solanum raphanifolium | reverse complement strand
TACTTTTGAATGATGTTTTTAAAAGTGACCTTTGAGTCTTATGGGATTTTATTTAAAGAGTTTTTAATTCCGCACTATTTTACATATCTAATGTGATGAATGCTAAGGGCTTGTATGAGACCTCCGAGAGGTCGAATATGCATGTTACAACTTGGGGGGTGCTCTCGGGTCGTGACACAGAACCAGTCATTGATCAATTTTGAGAGAGAGAGCCAAGAAGAACCTAGTTGTAGAAGAGATTTTTGGTAAAATTTGCTTTAAAAATAGGGATGACAACGGGACGGGGAGGGTTATAGCTTTTGCGGGGTGGGGCAAGGCAGGTTTAGATATTCTTTACTAAAAATCATGCAGTGCAGGGAAACTAGTTTGGATAAGCCCAATGCTAAATCACTAAGCTATTTTTGCTACTTATCTTCGGTTAAGAACCTTTAGGCAAGAAAATCCAGCTATCATATACTTACCCGATTAATCTTTTGTTTTTGTTTTATTAGTTTAATCCCTCAACTTATTCTTAAAGAATCAATAATAATTTTTCTTTTGTCATTGTGTTATGTTAAGTGAGAATCAATTGTTTAGCTATTCTTTTTTTTTATAACCGAGAAATCCGTCTATGACCCGCCCTTTGGACCAATCACAACCTTCTAAACTCGGTGGATAATGGGTCCGCCCCTCTATCATTCTCCACTTAAATACCGGGATTTGCTTTGCGTGGTGTGGGGCTTGGTAAGTTAAGGTTGGTTGAGGATTACTAAATGTCATTTATGATATATGAATTAGAGCTTTCCGTCATTATTTAATTACAAGTTTAATTTTCAATTATGGCAACTAATTGAAAATCCTAGTATTTTCTAACTTTACTTCTTTGCTATTAATTGTTCTTTTATAAACAGCTCTCTTCTAAATCTTCTATTATTTCATCACTCTTTTTGTACATATTCAAATAGTTTTTCTAAACTATCAAATACTTGTCTTTTGATGCAATGTTTTACAGCTATTGCATCAATGATGTTTTTCTTTGATAGAATAATTTATCAGTCATTCAAAAAGAAGTCTTTAAAAAGGAAACAATAATAAATTATGTGGGACGGGTTTGGGCCCTGCTGGGCAGGTTGAAAAGAGAAATTATGCTACATTCTTTCTTTCCTTAAAGAATGTCAATCACAATCACCCATCAAGAAACTAACCGTCATGAATGTCAATCACATTCACCTATCAAGAAATAAGGTTCGTTGATGAATGAGATACACACAATAGTGCTAAAGAAAAGTTAAAGAGAACTGCACAATTCATTTTCCTACTTTGCCTACTTAGAAGTTTTCTTTTTGACTATTGTTCTGTCGATATTAGAAGACCGACTTCTGTTTGAACTTCAATCTCCCTTATGTCAGGTCTTCTCATTGTCTTGTATATCTGCTGAATTTAACCCTATGATTTGTACGTTTTAAATAATTCACATATATATCATATAATTGCAGAATGTTGAACAATATCTTTATGGGAAAATGCATAAGTACCCCCCAACCTATGCCCAAAATCCCTGAGACACACCTAACCTTTACTAAGGTCCTATTACCCCCCCGAACTAATTTTATATATAATTTTCTACTCCTTTTCGGCCTACATGGCACTATCTTGTGGGCCCAGCGCGTTGACAATTTTTTCAAGAATAGTGCCACGTAGGCCGAAAAGTGGTAGAAAATTAATTAAAAAATAAGTTCGAGGGGGTAATAGGACCTTAGTAAAGGTTAGGTGTGTCTCAGGGATTTTGGGGATAGGCTTGGGGGTACTTATGCATTTTCCCATATCTTTATAGTAGCATTGTGTGGCATGTGTTATTTGTACTATAGAAGATGAATCTTTCGAAGATATTCCTTATGCTTTCTCATCAAACTGTCATACTTATGGATATGCATGGATTAATTTATCCTAATGTGCATAGATTTCTTGTTTAGACAATAATTTCCATCTTAGATGAGAGTCAACTACAACCATACAATATGATAGACAGTTCTATTTTACCATTATTAAGCTACATTATCATAAGCCATTGAACTGCTACTAGGAAATAATAAACAACCAAGTCGCAGCTCCAAACAAGTTGGGGTGCATTTATATTACAAAGATCACATTATTTGCTTCGTTCAAATAAGAGCAACACTTGTTCAGACTTCGTCCATTTCACAGAATGATCTCTATCATTTCAATTTCTTTTATCTGTTCCGTTTCTGAATTCTCATATCATTCAATTAGGAAACGACAGCATTTGAAACATCAAACTAAGCAAAATAGAAAAACAAAAGCTGACTTCTTTTCTTTTTGTAAGGGAATCCAATTCTTTTTTTATAACCGTGGTATCCGTGTAAGCTAGCATACCTCGACAAGTCCACGGGGTACCTGCTACCTTGCACCAGCACACATACCAGATAACTCTGTCCACCAACGCTTGGACAGATGGGAAAAATTCAACTTAGTGTGGAACTTGAACTTGAGACCTAAGGGCAATCGAATTCTCATACAACAGTACCAAAGCTAGAGTACAATTAGACTACCGAAAGATTAGTTTCACGGGCATATCAACTTACCTACTCAAGGTCAACTATATGAATCATTTGTATCCATTCTGCTTTATTTGGGGCAAATGTTGTCCCCAAAAGGAACACACAATAGATCTTTTGATGTACCTATAAACCAATCTAACAGGCATACCAATCGATCAACTACGCTTACTTGGGGTCGACTATGTGAATCATCTATATCCATTGTTCTGCTTTATTTGGGGCAAATTTTGTCCCAAAAAAGAACACAAAGTAGAGCTTTTGACCTATAAATCAAGGCCATCTAAGTTCTAACAGGCATATCAACCAATCAACTAGCTTACTTTGGGTCGACTATATGAATCATTTATATCTATTCTCTTTTAGTTAGTCTGTCTTTGTTTTCATTCTCGTCTATTTAAAAAGGAATGCTTCTTTCCTTTTTTTGACGACTCTTATAACTTTCCACGTGACATGGGGCATTTTATACATTTTGTATACCTTTTAGTATAAGAGTACGAGATTCAAAAGTCTCTTTTAGCTTCTTAAACTTTGTAACAAATCAAAACCAAACAAACAAATTGAAACATATGGAGTATACAATAGAGCTTTTTTAACATACCTATGAACCAAGGCCATCTAACAGGTTTATCAGGAGCTTCTTTCGTCAAGTTCCTGAATCTATCCGGCATTGTGCTCTCTCCACGAACATCAATTTCAGCTTTATCAACACTGTTTCCATAATCTACTCCACTACTCTCAGCTTTCGCAATAAACCCATTTTTCCTACGTAATTGAAATCCACAATTACTAGTGAAAATCCCAGAACATTTGTGTTTCAGTTCGAGTTTGAGAGGCTTAATTCTGGCTATAGATAAGGGAAATTCAAGAATCTGACTACGAGGGCAAGCATTTAAAGGAAAGTTTGAGGATATTTTATGGGTTTTCTTGAGAAATGGGGTTGAAGATAAGAGAGCTGAGAGGGTAATCGCCATTGTTATGGAAGTCGGAGAGGTTAAAGTTCAGAGTTTTAGTTCCGCCATTACCAGAAAATTGCTCACTCGGAAGAGTGGGAGATTTTGCAAAATTCGGTAACTCGATGAACCCGACCCGCAATCAATTCATACAAAATGGGAAGTTATTGGTTGTGGTTTTAGAGTTTAGGGTATAGAGATCAGATAAGTGATTTTCTTATTTATCATAGTATATTTTACATGAATATCATATTGTTAAAAGCTAATTACATTATATTCATATTTTTTTTTCAAATTACAAAAAATTCTTAAAATTTAAGGATTTCGGATACATCACTCAATGATACATCACCTCGGTTTCGGGTACATCACTCAACGTCTTGATACAACACTCCCACTTTCGAATACATCACGTTCTAATACATTACTTTTGTTGATACAAGACGCACCTACTTGATACATCACTTAACGTCTCGTTACGTTACCTTTGTTGATACAAGACACACGTGTCTCGATACATCACGTAAGAGTGATGTATCCGAGAATATGATGGAGTAGGAATTTTTGTAATTTTTTTTTAAATGGTAGATAATTTTGGAAACTATGGTAAAATAAATTGTATATTTAGATAATTTTTGCTTTATTTATTGTGTTTGATATTATGTAATATTATTTTAAAAATAGTTATATTTTATTTAAATAAATACTAGAAATTGAAAGTGAGAGTAGGCGTGATAGGGGACGAGGGATATGGTGTTAGAGATGGGGTGGGAGTGGATTAAAGGGTGGGGTTGAGATAGTCAATGTGAAATACTATTTGTAAAATTTATTTAGTAATTTTTGCTTCGTTAAAAAAGGATTAGGAGTTAGAAAGAATGGTTTTATGCGTATTGTAAAAAAGTTGTTTATTTCTCTTATCTTCTTTCGATAGCCTAATCTTCTTATTTCTATTTTTATTTTTATCCTTAGTTATTTATTATTTCAGTATTTTTATTGTAATTCAATAGTTAAATGTTGTCGTTATAATTTGATTATCGGTGATTATATAATAATTGGGTAATTGTGTCGAGAATTTGGATTTGTTACATATATGACACTTTTATTAGTCCTAAATAATCTGTTGAAATTTTAATCGCTAAATGAATAAGAAATGTTTAACCATATGGTATTTAAAATCGACTAACTCAATTAATTCAAATTCGCATCACATAGAGTCCATTAAAGAGAAATGCACCCTTACCTGAAATTTCTCTTAAATTTCTTACTCAATTTTTTAATTTATTAGACTATTTGGTGTTTAAAATTCACTAAATCAATTCATTTGAATTCACACGGCATAGGATACATTAAGAGGAAGTGTCCCCTTTCTTATATTACTTCATTCCCTAATTCAAACTCTATTTTTTGTTCAATCATCCCGTATTTAAAAATACATTAACTCAATTAATTTGACTTTACATCATATAGAGCTCGTTAAAAGAGAAAACACCATGCTCAAAAATTCGACTCAACTTTTTTTTTAAATCTCTTGTATTTAAAACCCTTTAAATGAATTAATTTGAATAAACACTACATATGATCTATCAAAAGGGAAATGCAACATATCCAAAATTCAGATTCAAAATTTTAATTAAGAAAATATCTTATCATAGAATTCTTGAATTCAACTTGAAGTTAAATTTTTGAATTTTTAAGAACTTGAAAAATAATAACAAATTTGTTTCTACTTTTTCTCTATCCAAATTACTCATAAAAAATAAAAGAAAAAACAACTTCAATTTATATCCATAATTGAACATAATTCAAATTTTTAAATATTTTTTTCTTGTAAAAATAAAAACAACTTTCTTTTTTCAAATTTCACAATATAACATAATCACGCCAACTAAATATTTGAAAATGTCTTATTCATTCCATCACACTCTCTGGCTATGGAGTTTTTTTTTTTTTTTATAAAGAAAAGCTGGAACTACCACCTTTTTGTTCCTTTGGAGGGAGCATTCACAATCTCAAAGTTAGAAGTGCTTACTATTCGATCAACTCTCATCGGAGTAATAAGCACATTTGTGTGTTTCATATTATTCATTTAGAGGTCGTTTTTTTCTTATTAGTTGTATGATTTGTCAAATATGCATGAAATGATTTCTAAGAATAAGTTCTTTATTTATAAAAATACCCTCTAAAAATAAGTTGTTTATTTATAAAAAAAGATTTAAGGGGGTACTTTATATTTTTATTCTTGGATAAGTTATCCCGTGATTAGTATTCCACCCACAAGTAAGGATAAATTAACATATGTTAGTCATATTTATTAATCCTGGATAAGTTACCCAAGGTACTAAAAACTTATTACAAAATTATTTTTCTTTATCCATCATATTAAACGATCCATATTGATATCCAAACGGTATATATATATTCAAAACAAGGCGGCAAAATGCACAAAGCTATGAGTTATTTTTCTTCAAACTTCCAACGTTTGCTTTCTTACACAAAACTCTTAACATCTCATGTCAATCAAGGCAAACATGAACAAGCCCTTTCTCTTTTCCACCAAATCCATTCAACTCTCTCCCATTCACTCGACCCCTTCGTGTTCCCTCTCGCCCTCAAATCTTGCGCCGCACTGAGTTTCTCTCAGCTCGGCGCAACCATTCACGCACACACAACCAAAGCCTCTTTCATTTCCAACCCCTTTGTCGCTTGTGCATTAGTTGACATGTATGGGAAATGTGTCTACGTAGAGTATGCACGCCAACTGTTTGATGAATCTCCGGAGAGAAATGTAGTTGTTTGGAACTCGATGATCTCGGTTTACGCGCATTGTAATGATGTTGGGAGGGCGTTGGAGTTGTTTCGAGTGATGGATGTGGAGCCTAATCCTTCTACTTTTAACGCAATTATCGCGGGGTTGGCGGAGACGGAGGATGGGTTTAGTAGGGCTGTTTTGTGTTACAGAGAGATGGGGAGGATGGGGTTGAAGCCGAATTTGATTACGGTTCTTGCATTGTTACGTGCTTGTCTTGGTACGGCGGATGTGAATTTGATCGAACAGATTCATGGGTATTCGATAAGGAATGATATTGATCCAGATCCGCAATTGAGGAGTGGATTAATTGAGGCTTATGGGCGTTGCGGGTGTCTTGAGAAAGCTCATCTTGTGTTTCTTAGTATGAGAAACAGGGATGTGGTTGCTTGGAGTAGTTTGATATCAGCTTACGCGTTTCACGGGCAGGCAAGAACCGCACTTGAAGTTTTTGAGCAAATGCAGAAGGCTAATGTCAGGCCTGATGGAATTACTTTTCTTGGGGTTTTGAAAGCTTGTAGTCATGCTGGACTAGCTGATGAAGCACAGATGTACTTTTCTCATATGAGGGGTCGTTATGGTGTTGAAGCAAGCAGTGATCATTATGCTTGTTTGATAGATGTATTGAGTAGGTCAGGAAGATTTCATCAGGCGTATGACGTTATTAGGAAAATGCCAGTGAAAGTGACTGCGAAAGCTTGGGGAGCACTACTTGCTTCTTGTCGAACTTATGGAGAAGTCGAGCTGGCAGAAATAGCTGGAAGAGCTTTATTTGAAATAGAGCCTGAGAATCCTGCTAATTTTGTGATTCTGGCAAGAATTTATTCTAGTAATGGGCGATTTGAGGAAGCGGAAAGACTCAGAAGAGAGATGATCAAGAGGGGCATGAAAACATCCCCGGGCAGCAGCTGGGTAGTACATCAAGATTGACTTATCCTGGTTCTTTTGGCTGGTTCAGGTGACACTTCACTGAAATTTCGACGTCAATATAGTACTGAGGCATCTTTAGAGTATGGAAGAAACAGAAAGTGATAGACCCCAGTAACAATCATGCTAGAAAGATTCAATAGTTTTCTTGTTATACATAAAAATGATTGAAACAGAGATGTCTATTGTGAAGTTCCATGTAATTTGAACTCGAGCTGTATTTGCTTTTGGATAGTGTTCTTCTGTTGCATGTTTCGTCTCTAATAGACGGACATCGGACTAAAGGATAGTATCTCTATGTTCCAGTAGCATGACCAGTTTTAATATAGATGGTCAATTAAACTCTCAGACAGTCAAGAATGTTGATAGTGAACCAAGTAAGAAGCATGTAAATTCTGCCTACCAATCACACGCCAATTTCGACATCAAGGAGAAGTATGTAAATTCTGCCTATCAAATCGCACCCCTAGTTGCAGTTTCAATTGTGATTATTCGTCTTCTGTGATTGTGTTCGTCATCAAATTAGATCTTCCGGGAGTCATCCTCGAAGAATCAAGCCATTGATATATATATATATATATATATATATTCACATTCATTGAGCCCTAGATGTGTGGTATCAGTGATATATATACAAGTTCAAGTGAGGTACCTATCTCGTTTGGTAAAGCTGACTTTTATAGCAGCCTTTAGTGAAGCTGCTCTTAGCCCTAATTCCTTGATTGAGTATACACGTCCATTGGTGTATATATATTCACATTCAGTGAGCCTAAATGTGAGGTATCAGTGGCAGAAAAGAAATCAAGTCTTTCAAGTATGGATCGTTCTGAAAACATTTGATCGATATACAAAGAAGAGTAGCAACATTATGTTAATTGAACTTAACATTCATACAACATAAGTTGAATCAGAATGGCCTTGAGAAATTTTCAAACTATGTTCCTTGAATCATATCGAAGAAGCTACTGTATTGAGTACTTGTAGCAAAATTGAGATATATGTTATTGCGATTTCCAAAAATCGTGAAATTAAATAAGTGACTAAGTGAATATCTAAGTATAGCAGTGTTTCAATTAGAGAACTCCGCCAACAAACAAACTGCTACACAGAGCAATACAGCATCTGAAATCATGTAATGTAACTTGAAATCAGACTTTGTGTGACATATACTTGAAAAATATGCAAAAAAATATTCGATCTATACTGTTAAGTCCTCATATGATATGTGCTTAGGTCCAGCTTTTGAAATGCATCCATGGCTGCAAACATGGACAACTAAAGACCATATGAAGTTTAGATAGTTTTGCTGGATTTCGACTCATGATGTTTGTCTAGATCAAAATAATGATCTTTCTTGATCAAAAAAAGGTGACAATGTACTCAAACATATCAAGAAGGTAAAGGAGAACTATCCCTGCTTGTGTTGTTTAGACGATCTGGAGAGCATAGAAGACGTCTTGAAGACAAGGTCGCAACAATTCATACTAAGTATAGATCCTTGAGACTTTTGGCCCTTTGCTGCACTGATATTGTGCATGCCCCTCTCTCTGTCTTACGCTATTGTACTGGGTCCATTACTAGCTTAGTACTTGGTTTACAAAGTGAAGAATATGCACTTAGCTTGTTAAAAAAACTAACTAGTGAGGGTTGAGCTAAATTAGGCATTATGCATTTACTTCATCACGCCATTTTCGACATCACAGATAAGTAAGAAAATTATGACTATCAAATCACACTAGAAGTAATGACATGGTAATTATGTGCATAACTGCATATGCAGCCAAATAGTCAGACAAGTGCAATTGATGAGACACATACCCGATTTAGCAACCCTAAAAGGACGGATCATATTTAACTCAAAAAAAACAAAAACAATGAAACACGATCGAATAGTAACATCACAATAACTACAAGAAGATAATATGACAATCAACTGATAAAAATAAGAAATCCCAACAATTAAACTAAAAATACATCAAAAGGCAATAGGAGTACAGTAACAACTAATGTCATACAAGTAAATGGAAAACAAAAGTTCAACATTCAGAACATTATAATTATTAGATACCAAATTTGATAAAACGTCTTTCACTTCCACATTACCTTGAAACAGTCATGAACTTTGGTGAAATACCCTACCTTCTGATCACATTCTTCTTTATTGTATCGATAAATTCTAAAGTCCAGCTACTCATTAAGTCCATAAACCTCCGTTCCTCCCAAGAACCCACCCGAACTGACATTGTTCCGATTGAACAGAATAAGTGATTCCCGGTAATTCTGAACATAAAACAACGAAGAGATCCCTTGAATACCAAGATTCGTATTTCGTCCACTATTTGGGTCATAAGAAACAAGATCATTTCTTCTAGTTGAAAACAAAACTTCACCATTGTTCCTAAATCCAACTACTTTCTCCATACCTGCAACCAAATTTATATGATACAATCTACTCCAAGATTCCAAAACTCCATACTGCTTCATCACCCATACTTCACATGAATCACCACCTATCTCGCTCCCATACTTAACAACAACAAGTGATTCCTCAAACAACATAATCGATAAATTCGTTGTAGTTACACCAACTAAAGCATCCGGCAACATAATCTCCCCAAACACTTCATCTGCTATACTAAAAGTTTTAACTAAACTCCAAAGGTCACCGCCATTCACAACCACATCAGACGCAATCCAATGTACAACTCCATTTACAAAAGCCTGAGGCGACAAAAACTTCACCATACAATTCTTAATCTCAACTCCTACCACTCTCCTCCAAACCCCACTTTTAATCGAATAAACTTCAATCTCAGGAGGACCACTATATACGAACCCATCATTCATATGATACACAAGTTTAACCAACTTAAAGTCATCAGTCTCAGGCAAATCAACACCAAATCCAAGAACACACATATAAGGCCACTGCGGCTTAATCAAAGGCATAGGAATACTTATAAACTTATGAATCGAAGGGTTCCACAGAACGAGACTCCGCAACTGACCAAGCACATCGTCATACAAACACACGATGCCATTGCAACTACCAACAATTTTGAAATACCCTAGGTTCGATTTGAAAGGGAAATTTAGTTCCGATGTAAAATCTAAGGAAAAGGGTCGATTCTTAGAGTCTTGAAACAATGAATAGTTCTCTCTTTTGCGAGTTCTATCGAAATGCCTAACAAGAAAGGTGTTGGAACGCGGGGTTTGGGCGAGATGAGCGGAGATGAAAGGAAAACTAGTGATGAGTGAATGCCATGATTTGCAGACAACTGTAAATCGAATTAAGGATTTAACAGGAAGTTTCAGTAGGATTTCTCTCAAAAGTTCAAAACAAAAGTAGGTGGAGTCGGAATCAGTCATTGATCAATTTTGAGAGAAAGAGAGAGATAAGAAGAGCCCTAGTTATGGAAGAAATTTTGGTAAATTTGCTTTAAATATTGAGATGTCGGGGCGGGGCGGATATAGCTTTTGAGGGTCGGGGTGGGGCGGGGCAAGACATGTTTAGATTTTTTAAATAAAAATCATGCGGTGTAGGGCGGGTTGCAAGTTTGGAATAAACCCAATGCTAAAATCGCTAGGCTATTTCTTTCACTTATCTTTTGTTTAGGACCTTTAGGCCAGAAAATTCAGAAATCATATACTTACCGGCTTAACCTTTTATTTGCATTTTATTAGCTTAATAATCTTATAACTTATTCTTAAAGAATCAGTAATAATGTTTCTTTTGTCCTTGTGTTATGTTAAGTGAGAATTACATTGTTTAGTTATTGTTGGGGGATCGCTTCAAGTCTATTTCCAAATATGGGTGGATTTATAAAGTAATTATGTGGTAAGTTAAGGTTGGATGAGGATTAATATATGGTATTTATGATTTATGAACTAGAACTCTCCATCATTATTTTATTACTAGTTGAATTTTCAATTATGGCAAATGATTGGAAAACTGTCTCCTCCTCAAATATTTTCTAACTTTACTTCTTTGTTATTAATTGTTCTTTTGTAATAAGTGTTAGCCCCTAAATACTTCTAAACTAGTTTTAATAATGACAATTAACCAAAAGTAAATTCGTAGGAAAAGAAAGAAAGAAACACATAGGTGAAATTCACCCAAGGACAAAAAGGACAGAAGATAAGCCATAATCACTCAAGGATTTATAATACAAGGAAGAACATTCAATTGAGCTAAATTGAGCATTATGCATTTCCCTCATCACATGCCAATTTCGACATTAGGGAGAAGTATGGAATTTTTTTTTTTATGACCGTGGTGTTTGGACCAACTTACGTACACCTAGATACCTTCCACCTTCTACCACGTATGGAAATTCCGCCTTATCAAATCACACTAGATGCAATGAGAAGGTAATAATGTGCGTATAGCAAATAGTCAGGCCACTACAACACCTTATTGCCTGCCAACTTTAGGTGAAAGGGGGTGCCGGATTTGGTAATCTTAAAAGGGCTAAACATATTTAGCTAAAAAATAAACAATGAAAACAAGCCGATAGTAAAATCATAGTAGCTACAACAAAATAATATGATACTCGACGGATAAAGACAAGGTCCATTGCTTGATTAGGATAAGGTTTCACAATAATAAATTGGAAATACATCAAAAAGCAACAAGATTACACTAACAACTAATGTAACACAAAAAGTGATTCCATGTAAAGTTACCAAGTTCAAAAAAAAAAAAGTGATTCCATGTAATTCAACATTCAGTAAAATACCTTCTGATCAAATAGCTCTAAACAAGGTCTACCAAATTTGATAAAACATCTTCCACTTCCACTACCTTGAAACAACCATGAACTTTGGTAAAATGTCTTGCCTTCTGATCACATTCTTTATTGTATCGATAACTTCTGTAGTCCAGCTACTCATTCAGACCATAAATCTCCCATTCATTCCAACAACTCACCAGAAACGACACTGTTCCCTTTAAGCAAAATAAGTGATTCCACGTAATTTTGAACATAAAATGAGCGAGAGCTCCCTTGAATACGAAGACTCCTATTTCGTCCACTATTTGGATCATACAAAACCAGATCATTGCTCCTAGTTGAAAACAGAACTTCACCGTTGTTCCTAAATCCAACTATTTTCTCCATACCTGCAACCAAATTTATACGATACAATCTACTCCAAGATTCCAAAACTCCATATTGTTTCATCACCCATACTTCGCATAAAGCAACATCTATCTCCCTCTCATACTTAACAACAGCAAGTGATTCCTCAAACAACATAATCGATAAATTTGTTGCAATTACACCAACTAAAGCATCCGGCAGCATAATCTCCCCAAACACCTCATCCGCTATACTAAAAGTCATAACTAAACTCCGAAGGTCACCACCATTCGCAACCACATCATACGCAATCCAATGTACAACTCCATTCACAAAAACCTGAGACCACATAAACTCCACTATACAATGCTTAATCTCAACCCCAATCACTCTCCTCCAAACCCCACTATTAATCGAATAAATCTCAATCTCCGGAGGATCATTATACAAGACATCATCATTCTTACGATACACAAGTCTAACCAACTTACAGTCATCACACTCACGCAAATCAGCACCAAATCCAAAAACAAACATATGAGGCGACTGAGGATTAATTGAAGGCATGGGTAAAGTTATAAATTTCTGAATAGAAGGGTTCCACAAAATAAGACTCCGCAACTCACCAAACAAATCGTCTGACAAACACAGGATGCCATTGCAGCTGCCAACAATTCTGAAATATCCAAGTGGGCAATTGAACGGGAAATACAGTTCCGATGTGAAATTCAAGTAAAAGGGTCGATTCTTAGAGTCTTCAAACAAGGAATAGTGTTCTCTATTGCAAGAACTGTCATAACGCCTAACAAAAACAGTGTCGGATTGTGGGGTTTGGGCGAAGTGAGCTGAGATGAAAGGAAAACTGGTGATGAGGGAATACCATGATTTGCAGATAACTGTGAATCGAATTAAAGATTTAGCTGGAAGTTTCAATAGGATTTCTGTCACAACTTCATGAGGAAAGTAGAAGGATTCAGAATCAGCCGCCATTGATTTATTCTGAGAGAGACAGACAGAAAGCGCAAAAGTGTGTGTTTTATTTAAAAGGAAAGTACAATAATTAAACCCTAAAAGGAGTAATTAATTATATTTTTAACTCTAAACTTAATCCTATGATATCTTAATTAATCCAACGTATTAAATGATTCCTAAAGTATATTTTTTTAACTAGTACTCTTTTTGTTCTTATTTATGACACCGTTTAACTAGATATAAAATTTTCTTGGTTTTGATTCCTTATAAACTTGGTATCTAAATTCTGGATTCAATTTTAAAATTGAATATGATTTTACTAGTTTATATGGGGATTAAAGAGCGATAAAGAATTGGAATAACTTCCAAAGAACTTGTTTTATTTGACCATGGGAAACAACCACTGAATAGAAGCAACATAATTGTATCATTCACTATGTAAATGGACAAAAAAAAAGACTTATGTTACTATAAAGCCTCAAAGTTTATGTTTTTATGTGATCGCAACATCAAAAAAGGAAGTTTGAATTTTCTACGGACACTCTTGATGGCGAGTGTCCTTGTATGCATTGTTTCTGTCTATCAAAAAATCCTTGATTAATTTGATGAAGCCTATTTTCATGATCCTAAGATTCTTCATCTCCAGCATTCGTATAGCTAGTCTCTTCACTCAGGCAATTAATAAGGTCGATGAACATCTTCCTACTTATGAGAAATGGATAAATCCATCCACACCTTATTCAGGATTATATGAAATGTCAATTGTTGAAGAGTTTCAAGTCGAATAAAAAAGGGATGAGTGGTCACCTTTATTATGGTCTCAGGCAATCTTTTTTTCAAAAGCTAACTTTTGAGGTTGAGTTAGGTTCAAGATCCATTTCTAACAACAATATGTTAAAACTTTTGACAAGTTGCAAACTATAGTTGTGACATTTTAGTTTCTTTAACGGAACACCCACAATTGAAAAGATCAATCACGATCTTGATACCTTATCAACACTGTTCCAAAAGGGGTTCAAGCATTTTAGTCCATTCAATGTTTTTATCAACTAAGTCCAAATTCTTTAGCAAGCAGCTCAATTTTGTTAATTTTGAGTTAGCATTCTAATATAATTCAAAAGGCAATGAACTCCTCAAAATCATAATGACAACGACAGTCCCGTGTGGAAGGATTTTCACTCAACAAATCAAAGGTGGGGAGGGGGGGGGGGGGGCAACATGTCAATGACTCC